>JARHVA010003914.1:427500-442500 GCA_037957365.1 Torreya grandis
TGAGTTATATCTTTGTATGTGATTCACCTGTTTCTATATTTCTACTTTAGATTCATCTTCATAATCATTACCAAATTGTTAGATAATGGGAATTTCACACTAATTATTTCTTTTAGAATATTCTTGTGTTATTTCTATGAATGTGAAATCTCACTCGTGTTTAATCAATATTTTGATCATCTTTTATGGGTAAAGATGGGATGGTTATCTTTGGTCTACTATTACTATTAGAAAATTGTTTTAGTATATATTTTGCGCTACTAATGGTTTATTTATGTCTTTACCACCTATTGAGTGAGAAACATTTCTATGCACACAGTGTTTTTCCCTTCTTGGACTATTCTAGTAAGTTTCTATATTTAGCTACCCAGAGTTTTCTTTCATTTTTTAAGGATTATCATAGTAGATTATATGTTTAATAGACTATAATAGCCATGTTCTCACTTATTCTTTTATTTTCTCTATTATTCTTTTCTTTCAATTATTTCCTTCTTTCCCCTCATTTCTTTTCTATCTCCTTTACTACTTTTAGATTAAAAGTATGAAATCCCCAACAAAAAATATTTTTGTTGTAAATAATTGGGAATGTTTTTCACCTAATTTTACCTTTTTATATTTCAATAAAGGTAGCTCCACCTACTGATAAGAGAGGGACTCTATCTTGTGTTGTTGACTAGCTCAATGATTAAACTCCCACCCTACTAACTCAAAGTCACCAATTTATCCCCCTAACAGAATTTTGAGCCAATAGTTTTTTATGAATACACTAGGGATCAAGGTGATTTATGCACGTGATTTTTCATACATTTTAAGTAAACTCCCCTAAAATGGATGATTTCAACTCTATTGAGAAAAAGTACCAAGTGCCTACACCTTCCTAATTGTAAAAATGGTGTTGGTTCACCCCAACCATAATTTTCTCTATGTCCCATGGGGAAAACATTTTGGGTCATTGGATTTGGCCCATTACAATGAGTTTCCATCTATATCAAGGCATAGATTCCCAAAGTTCTCTAGAGAAAATGGTCAAGATGTAGAAAAACATATCTAGGCCTCCATAGTGTCTTGTAGCATCTTGAGAGTTATGTATGAGGATGTTGTTATGAGACTTTTCATTGAAAATTTCATTAGACCTATTGTCGAGGTTTTGACACTTAAAAGATAGATGTGTTATAGATTAGAACTCTTTGAATAACAATTTCCTAGACAGATTCAAATCAACTATGAACATTTGTAGACTTTTATCAATGTTATTCTAGATTCAAAAGTTAGTTGATGAGTTGATGTGAGAGTTTATAGTAAATTTTAAAAAAAAATTGAGACTGATACCTCAAGAAAATCAGCCAAGTCTTAATAATCAACTCTACATTATCATTGGTTCTCTTTACATAGAAATAAAGTTCATGTTGACAAGGAACAAGGTAAATGAATTGATGGTTACACAATGAGATTCCATCGAGATTGAAGATAATTTGATAATGTATAGAATTTTGAATAAAGAGGCTTTAAAATGCATAATAAATATTGTAAATGATGTTGAAAAAATAGTGAAACTTGATATAATCAAGAGTATACAATTTAGAAATGAGATATTGAAGACAAGTTCCTTATCAAACATGTCAGAACTCTAAAAGAGCAAAGGAAAAAATGATCCCTATCACATATGATTGGTCTAGTTTCACAGTCATGGAATAAGGTGATTAATTGGAATAACTAATGAATGATCAGAGAAGAGATGAATAATTTGGCTTCCCCTTGCAAAAAAGGAGAAAGATTTGCCTATTTCACCAGATTACTTAAACTCCATGGTCCTAGGATAAAAATGTCTATCTAAAAAATAATAGATAAAAACACAAATAGAAAGAAGTAATAATACATAGTTTGATGTTATAATTTTTGAAAGACAAGACATTATGGAACAAGTATTCAATAAATTAGATGATCCCTTCTATATCATAATGAGTGATTGAATAGTTAAAAATGAATTTTCCTCAGGTATTTAAATTTTGGGGTTTACCATATAATTTTTTTTTAAAGATATGAATCCAAATTAGTCAAGTCTAAACAAATTAAAAATCATAATCATGCCAATTTTATTTTGGAAATTAATATATATAATATATAATTTTATGGTGAATGATTTTAATTGCTCATTCTAAGCTTCCCCAATGTACAACCCCCTTTACACAATTCAAATATGTCTATTTTAATGGTTATGTAGAATCTCTACCCAGACCTACTTTGATATTTAAGAAGATACTCTTTCTTTCTCTTAGGTCAATATTAATTAATGTTCCTCTGTATCATACTATATTCATGAGGTGGTTGTCTAGCATCACTTTTCTTATTTGGATTGTGTAATGATTTTTAGGGATGGGTCATTGTTGAGGGACCAATACTAAAATTTATATAGGTGGCTACATGGTCACCATTATTTATTTAACTATCTCGTAATATGCTATAATAACAAGGGGCACAAATTTCTAAGTCCCTACATCACATTTTAGCTTGATGTTGAAAACATGATTTTAAATAATAAGTATGAAATAATTATGTTTTGAATCTTGAATAAAAGGTATGGTGTAATTATGTTTTGAAAATTGATAATATTGATCTCTTTGGCAACACTGTGGGAATATTTCAGCTTGTTACTTCCTTCTAGCATACAAATAATTTCTGAGGGATAAACTCCATGAATTTTCCCTTGACTTCTATCTAACAAAGTGAAAAAGATCAATTAAATTAAAAATGAAAATTCACTAGATAGGATCATATCAAACAAAAACACACATTTGGTATAGAGGAAAACCTACAAGGCCATGATAAGAGTTTTCTCCCAGTCAGAGAGAATATTTACAAGTTTAGATTTGTAATCCAAAAGGGTTTGACATATAAATAGTCCCACTATAACTGAAGTGACATCATATCTTGTTCCCCATCACTTTTTCCAACTTCATCCCATATTTTTTGTTTCCCCAAATAAGGAGTGGAAAATTATTTTTCCCACTATCAATAGATTATTGTGCATTTACATAGTCAATGGAACAAAGGTCTCCAATTTCTAGCTACCATAAAAATGAAAAAAAATAGATGCACCATTGTTCATTAAAATATATAAAATTTATAAATCTGAACACATCATTGTAAATGTGTTATTTTCTCACAATCTTAGATGTTTTTGCATCAAGAGTTTTAACAACATTATAGTGAGTAGAGTTAAAAGACTATTCACTAGTAGTCGCAAGGGTTAGGGCCATGGACTAAAATTCATGTACCATGGACTCTATTTAGTGAAAAGATGTAAAAACACATAATATAAACATCATGTGAGTGTGACCTTTAGCTTGATGGTGTTATAGTATAGCAAGGCTTGAAAAGCTTAGTGACTTTACATAGGAAGATCTAGAATAGATGATCTTGAACCAGAACTGTGTTCATTGGCACCCTATTCAATAAGTGCCAAATTAAGAGAAAAACACCAAGGTCTACCTAAGCCCAAGAATAAATTTTGAAAATCACTATCTACCCATACAAAGATTACTAAGTATGGATTTCAAATCTTAATGAATTTTTCATAGGAACTTTTACTCTCTATTTTAAAACACTCAGAGCAAAATAAGATTTATACCTATTTATACTTGGGGTATTTATATTTTATAATGTTTTAAAATTAAAATACATGATGAACCCAATCATACACATGCATTAAATGCCTAACAAATATACAAATTTTGGAAGCACATTTGCATAAAGGTCCTAATATTATCCGTTAGCACTAGAGAATTTCATATCTTCTCAACATATTAACTCACTAAAGAAGGGATATTTTAGTACATTTCATTAAATAGAAACTAAAAAATGGCAACACCAAAGAGATGATACAAGTAAGATTTAGAAACAAGGATAAAATAATAATCTTACGTCAAGATCTTGTGGAGAAGCTTCATTCATTCCTCCTAAATTAACTTTGTCTATGTTTAACCTGTAAAGGATTTTTTTGCAAAAGGTCAAGGTATATCTTAGCAAATACATTTTGTTCCTCATATCATAATAGGGGAGAAAACTAAATTATCATAATAGGGATGATTTCTGAGGGATAACCTCCTTCATGAATTTTCCCTTGACTTATGTCTAAGAAAGTGAAAAATATCAATTAAATAAAAAATTAAAATTCACTAGATAGGAGCATATCAATTAGAAAAACATGTTTGGTATAGAGGAAAACTTAAAATTCCATGGGAAGAGTGGTCTCCCAGTGAGAGATAATATTTACAAGTTCAAATCTAAAATTTGAAGGGGTTTGACATATAAATAGTCCTACTGTAACTGAAGTGACATCATATCTTGTTCACCATTACTTTTTCCAAATTCATCCCATATTTCCCATTTCCTAAAATAAGGAGTGGGAACTTGTTTTACCTACTATCAATATATTAATGTGCATTTACATAACCAATGTAACATAGGTCTCCAATTTTAGCTACCCTAAAAATGAAAAAAAAATTAGACACACCATTATTCATTCAAATGTATAAAAATTATAAATCTAAATCCATCATTATAGGTGTTTTGCTTTCTCAAAATCTTGGATGTTGTTGCATCAAGAGGTTCAACAACATTTTAGTGAGTAGAGTTTAAATATTGTTCACCAGTAGTGGCAAGGGCTAGGACCATGGACTAAAATACATGTAACATGGACTCCGTTTGGTGAAAAGCTATAAAAACACACAATATAAACCTCATGTGAGTATGACCATTAGCTTGAAGGTTTTATAGCATAGTAAGGCTTAAAAAATTTAGTGACCATTACATAGGAAAATCTAAAATATATGATCTTGAACCAAAACCTTGTTCATTGGCACCTTGTTTAATAAGTTCCAAATTAATAGAAAACCAACAAGGTCTACCTAATCCCAAGAATGAATTTTGATAACCACTATCTACCCATCCAATAGCTTATGATCCTGGATTTCAAATCTGAATTAATTCTATATAGGAACTTTTAAGTTTTTATTTACTCTTTATTTTAAAGCACATAGATCAAAACAAGATTTATACCTATTTATACTAGGGGTATTTATATTTTATAATGTTTCTTGAAAATTTTCCTTAAAATCAAAACCATGATGAAGCTGTTCATACACATGTATTAAATACATAAAACATTTACAACTTTTGGAAGCACATTTGCATAAAGGTCCTAAGATTATCCTTTACCACTCAGGAATTTCATATCTTCTCAATAAATTAACTCATTGAAGAAGGGATATTTTAGTACATTTTAATCAATTTAAACTAACAAATGGCAACACCAAAGATAATATATAATTCAGATTTAGAAACAAGGATAAAATAATAATCCTACCACAAGATCTTGTGGAGAAAATTCATTCATTCCTCCTTCCTGTGTATCTCTTGAATTAACTTTGTCTATGTTTAACTTGTAAAGGATTTATTTATAAAATGTTAGGGTACAATGTAGAAAATACATTTTTCTCCTCACATCATAACATGGAGGAAAACCAAATTACCAAAATGCTAAGAAAATACCATGTTTTTGTTAGAAGAAGAAATTATATTAATGTCCACAAAGGACTAAAGTGGAATAATGAGACTCAAAATCACAAAAAGATGCAATGGGTAATAAAAAATGCCAAAAGTAAACTCTAACATGTAATATTAAAGTATATTCAAGATAATTCTTAGTTTTAGTGATATCCAATATAAGTTTAAGTCAAAAGATAACAGAATTTTTAGACAATTTCTATTTTCGTAATTTCTTATTTTAATCTTGTTCATTCTATAGTTGATACCCACTAGGAACTAAACTTAGCATAAGAGCTAGAAAAACCATTCTTAGATATATGAGAGTAACCTAGGCAGAGGAACTAAAGGAGCTATTCTTAGATATATGAAAGTAATCAAGGTTTTCTTAATATCCAATGTACTCCTCTACTATTTAAAAGAGAACCCAATTTAGTTATTTCCATGTTGGTATATAGTACACTAGGCAAAATATTAATAGGGCTCCACTTTGAAGGAGGTATTTGGAATTGAAAGGGAATTTTCTTGGGGTAGCAAATGAAGGAGGCAACTATTTGCAGTGGTAAAGTGATCTCACAAAATTAACTAATGTGCATTTCTATAGTTTATGCAAGGGACTTTATGCTGGATGATTTAGCTTTTCTGTTGAGTGACAAACCTGATAAAGTTTTGAGACTATGATGGCTTTGACCATGGGTGGATGGGAGGGATGTAGCAATGGCTAGGGTTTCCCCAGTAGTGTCTCATGTGAAGGAGCAATTCTCTCTAAAAATACAAATTAGCATCAATATATGTTAGAACATAACTACAAACAATAGTCATTTCAATAAAAACTCGATACATAGAAACCCTAGACCTTAAACCCTTGAACCCCAAAATTTAATCTAAAAATAGTTTACATAGTTTTGTGTAAAATAATTTCACTCTACGATGTCTAAAAGAATCATGATAGCCAAGTCAAGATCTTGTTGACTATGACCCATTTTATTTTTCTTATACTTTTTCTTTTGTTATTCCTTAGAATAACTATTTTGTGTTAATCTAACTACAAGGTATGTGAAATGGACTAGTATGGAATGCATCACTGGCTCAATATGGAATGCACTATCGGCTCATCACAAGCACAAAATGGCATCACTAGCTCAACCTAGATTTGGACCTGGACTAGATGGTATAGTTATCTATTTGTGATAATGTAAAGAGAAGCTCCACCCATAGCTATAACCATAACCATTCCAACAAAAAAAATTCATGTCCACATTGCCTATTATAATGTCTAAACTTCAAACCCTAAAATACCAAATCATTGTTTCAAAGATCAAAAGAAAGAATATGATAGCCTCAAATAAAAATTGATGGTAAAATAAAAATGTAAGATGAAGAGAAGGAAATCTATGATAAGAAGTGAAAATGATAAAGATGACTGAAGTTTATAAGTAACACGTAGAAACTGATCTAGCTAGAGTACATGCACATTGCTAACTGCTACCATCATTAACATCCCTGTCTTTCACACTGTTTCCATCATTGACATCCCTACCTTTCACATTACTCAATGATTCATACTACCTAGTGAAATCAATCATTTAATATTATTTTAATATTTAGGTTAAACATCACACATTTCACCTTTGCTAATTACTTATGTATTTATTTGCATAAATAAGAAAACAACATCATTGGTTATGAGGTAGAGATTAATAGCAAATTAAAGGGTAATGAATGGTATAAGTCCCTCCCTTTGGGACTAATAATATAAATGTTACTCATGTAAGTCTTATTTCACTATTTTAGATGTTTATATTTCCATGTCTTTCTATATATCTCTAAATAGAATAATAGTGGAAGAAATTTAGTTAATGCTAGTAATGTCTTATTTAAGATGATTATGTATAAATAAAATAATAATGGAAAAAATTTATTTAATGCTAGTAATTTCTTATTTAACATGATTATTTCCTCAAATAAATGGAAAAAATTTGTGTAAAGGAATCCATTGCCAACATTACATTGATGCTTTTTGCATATGTTTTAGTGTAGGAAAGTATAATTTTGACGTTGATTATGGCTTAGGGAATAAAATTATGTTGTTGAATCCTTTGTTGAATGTGTTAATTTAAGAAGATACCATTGGTAAATATTTGAGTCTGATTAAAATGTAAGACAAACTAATGACTAGATGATCCTCTAATAGTTTGATGAATCTATGATCAGAATGGCTCCACACTGGCAACCTATGTTAAAGTAATGACAAAAATGATCCTAACAGGTGTTGATATTTATTTACTTTTGTGACGATAATTCTAAAATTTTGTGCATGTTAGGGTTTCAATCAAGGTTTAAGTGAAGGAATTTTACTTAGACAAATTAATTGGAAGGAGAATCAATTTTCCATTATGAGAGCAAATTTGTAGGAAATCTGCTAAAGCTACAAAGAGTTTGAAGGAGACAAAAATAATCTTCTAAATCCATTTTTATCTATCTAAACATTTTGAAAATCAAGGGTAAATCACCATTTCCAAGGTAACATATGCCCCATTATATGATTAAAAATCAATTTCATGGATAATTTTATTTTCATTTGGTTTGAAATTTGCCATATTTTTCTTTTTATCTAGTAAATTTATTGATGGATTGGATTCTTCGAGGATATTACAATTATAAAATGGTGGGCTCTGGAAAAGCTATGAAGAGTTTTGAGGTTTTTCCTGAAGGAGGTCTTTCCTGGTTGGTAATACCTATAGCAATATCATGATTAACTGGTGATGGTTTTCCTGAAAAAGGCAAACATAGAATATGTTAAAATAAGTGCTTTGGAATAGAAAATGGAAATCCATGTAAATATAGGCTTTCACAAATGCCTCTGGTCTTTTTAGGTAAATATTAAATCTTGTTTTGTAATTCTTAGTTGAAAATTTTTGTAAGCGCAAACTCATAAATGCAATTTATGCAAATGCATAATGTCACTTTATATACTTGAGTTGTGTAATTTTTATTTACATATTTAAAATGATATAAAAACACCTAAGCGTTTTTTCACCATTCAAGTGGTGCAATTTTGTAATCTTATTTTTTCTCTTAGTGCAATTTTACCAATGCACTTTTACACCACTTAAGTGGTCCATTTTTTTAACTCATTTTTATAGTTTCTAAAATGTACAAAAGGTTGTTATGCACCATAACCACCTACCAATTCTATAAATAAGAGGATAAGGCTCATTATAAAGGGACATGTTTGTATTGAAACTATGCATATATTTAGTCTAAAGATTTGAGCTTTATTATCAAATAATTAAAGATTAAAACTTGGAGATTTTGCAAACTTTGTATTCAAAAAAAATCATGAGTTATATCTTTTTATGTGGTTCACTTATTTCTATTTTTGTGTTTTTGATTCATCTTCATAATCACTAAAAAATTGTCAAATAATGGGAATTTCACATTAAGTATTTCTTTTAGAATCTTCTTGTGTTATTTCTATGAATGTGAAATTTTACTGGGGTTTAATCAATATTTTGATTGTATTTTATGGGTAAATATGGGATGGTTGTCTTTTGTCTAATATTAGTATTCTAAAATTATCTTGGTATATATTTTGCACTCCTAATTGTGTATTTATGTTTTTACCACCCATTGAGTGAGAAATATTTCTATGCACACAGTGTTTTTACCTTCTTAGAATATTCTGGTAAGTTTCTATATTTAACTACCCAGAGCTTTTTTTCATTTTTCTAAGTATTATCATATTAGCTTATGTTTTTAACAGACTATAATAACCATGTTCCCCATTATTCCTTTCTTTTCTCTATTCTTCTCTTCTTTCAATTAATTCCTTCTTTCCCCTCATTTCATTTCTATCTCCTTTATGTAATTTTAGGTTTAAAGTATGAAAACCCCAATAGAAAACATGTTTATTGTAAATAATTGTGAATTATTTTCCCCTACTTTTAAATTTTTAGATTTTAATAAAGGTAGCTCCACCTACTGATAAGAGAGAGACTTTATCTTATGTTTTTTTTACTAATGCAAGTACTCAATTTCCACACTGCTAACTCAAAGTCACCAATTTGTCCCCCTATAAAAATTGAGTTAATAGTTTTTGGTGAAAATGATAGGGATCAAAGTGATTTATGCACATGATTTTCATACATTTCAAGGAACCTCCCATGGAATGGAGGTTATTGACTCCATTGCGAAAAGGTACCTAGTTCCTACACCTTGCTAATTATAGAAATGGTGTTGGTTTACCGCAACCCCAATGTTATTAATGTCACATTGGGAAAACATTTTGGGTCATTGGCTTTGGCCCATTACAATGATTTCCCATCTGGATCAAGGAAGAGATTCCCAAAGTTCTCTGGGGAAAATGGTCAAGATACGGATAAACATATTTAGGCCTTATAATGTCTTGTAGTATCTTAAGAGTTATGTATGAGGATGTTGTTATGAGACTTTTCATTAAAACTTTCATTAGACCTGCTACGAAGTGGTTCTAGCACTTAGAAGATAGATGTGTTACAGATTAGAACTCTTTGAATAAAAATTTCCTAAAAATATTCAAATAAACTATAAAAATTTGTAGACTTTTATCGGACTTATTCCAATTCCAAATGTGTGATGATGAGTTGATGTGAGAGTTTATAGCATGTTTTAGAAAATTTTTGAGACTGATACCTCAAGCAAATCAGCCATGTTTCAATAATCAACTCTGCATTTTCATTGGTTCTTTTCACCCAAAAATAAAGTTCATGTTGATGCAGAACAAGGTAAATCAATTGGTGGTTTCATAATAAGTGTCATCGAGATTGATGATAATTTCATCACATCTAGAATTTTTAAGAAAGAGGGTTTATAATGTACTACAACTGTTGTAAATGATGTTGAAAAAATAGTGAAACTTGATACAATCAAGAGTCTACAATATTTAAAAATGAGAGTTTGAAGACAAGTTCATTATCAAGCATGTCAGAACACTAAAAGAGAAAAGGAAAAAATGATACCTATCACATATGATTCTTCTAGTTTCACAATCATGGAGGAAGGTGAATAATTGGAAGAACTAATGAATGACCTAAGAAGAGATGAATAATTTGGCTTCTCCCTTGGCAAAAAGGAGAATGTTTTGCCTATTTCAGCACATTACTTAAACTCCATGGTTCTAGGATAAAAGGTTTATCTAAAAAAAAATAGATAAAACCACAAACAAAAAGGATTAATAATGCAAAGTGTGATGTTATACTTTTTAAGAGAGAAGATATTATAAAAAAAGTATTTAGAAAAGCAAATGATCCCTTCTATATCAAAATAAATGACTCAATAGTTTAAAGTGAATATTCCTCAAGTATTTCAATTTTGGGGTTTATCATAGAAAAAATTTCTACATGATCTGAATCTATAATAGTCAAGCCTGAACAAATTAAAAATCATAATCATGACAATTATATTTTGGATATATATATATATATATATTTCCAAAATAAAATTGTCAAGATTATGATTTTTAATTTGTACAATCCCCTATATATTATGATTTTTAATTGTCATAATATATATACTATTTTATGGTTTATGATTTTAATTGCTCATTCTGAGCTTCCCCATTGTACAATCCCCTTTACATAATTCAAATTTGTATATTTTAATGGTTATGTAGAATCTCTGCCCATAGAAACTTTGATATTTAAGAAGCTACTCTTTCTTTCTCTTAGTTCAGTATTAATTAATGCTCCTCTATATCAAAGTCTATTCATGAGGTGGTTATCTAGCATCACTTTTCTTATTTGGGTTGTGTAATTATTTCTAGGGATGGGTCACTGTTGAGGGTCCAATTCTGAAATTTATCTAGGTGGTTACGTGGTGACCCATATTTATTTAATTATTTCATAATATATTATTATAACAAGGGGCACAAAGTGCCAAGTCACTTCATCATAACTTAGCTTGATGTTGAAAACATGATTTTGAATAAAATGTATGGCATGATTGTGTTTTGAAACTTGAATAAAAAATATGGCATAATTATATTTTGAAACTTGATACTATTGATTTCTTTGGCAAGCCTGTGGGAAGATTCTAGCTTGTCTTTTCCTTCTAGCATGTAGATGATTTTTGATGGACAAACTCCTTCATAAATTTTACCTTGACTTCTGTATGAGAAAGTGAAAAATATCAATTAAATTAAAAATGAAAATTCACTAGATATGAGCATATCAAATAGAAAATCACATTTGGTATAGAGGAAAACTTACAAGGCCATGTGAAGAGTGGTCTCCCATCTAGAGAGAATATTTGCATTTTCAGATCTAGAATTTGAAAGGGTTTGACATATATAAAATCCTAATCTAATTGAAGTGACATCATATCTTGTTACCCATCACTTTTTCCAACTTCATCCCATATTTTATGTTTCCCCAAATAAGGAGTGGCAACTTGTTTTGGACACTATCAATAGATTATTATGCATTTGCATAGTCAATGTAACAAAGGTCTCCAATTTGTAGCTACTTGGAAAATGAAAAAAATAGACACACCATTGTTCATTCAAATACATAAAAAATATCACTCTGAATCCATCATTTTAGGTGTATTATTTTCTCACAATCTTGGATGTTGTTGCATCAAGAGGTTTAGCAACATTATAGTGAGTAAAGCTTAAAGACTATTCACCAGTAGTGGCAAGGTCTAAGGCCATAGACTAAAACACATGTAACATGGACTCTATTTGGTGAAAATATATAAAAAAACACAATAGAAACCTCATGTGAGTGTGACCATTAACTTGAGGGTGTTATAGCACAGCAAGGCTTGAAAAGCTTAGTGACCATTACATAGGAAGATCTAGAATAGATGATCTTGAACTAGAATCCTATTCACTAGCACCCTGTTCAATAAGTGCCAATTTAAGAGAAAACCACTAAGTTTTACCTAATCCTAAGAATAAATTTTGACAACCACTATCTACCCATCCAATAGATTACTAAGTCTAGATTTCAAATTTGAACAAATTCTGCATAGGAAGTTTTAAGTCTCTATTTACTTTATATTTTAAAACACTTAGAGTAAAAGAATATTTATAGCTATTTATACTTGGGGTATTTATATTTTCTAACATTTCTTGAAGTTTTTCCTTAAAATCAAAACCATGATGAAGCTGATCATACACATGCATTAAATACGTAACAAATCTACAACTTTTGGAAGCACATTTCCATAAAGGTCCTAATATTATCCATTACTAGTAGAGAATTTCATATCTTCTCAATAGATTAACTCACTGAAGAAGGGATATTTTAGTACATTATAATCAATTGAAACTAACAAATGGAAATACCAAAGAGAAGATACAATTCTGATTTAGAAACAAGGATAAAATAATAAACCTACCTCAAGATCTTGTGGATAAGCTTCATGCATTCCTCCTCCCTTTGTATCACCTAAATTAACTTTATCTATGTTTAACCCGTAAAGGATTTTTTTTTAAAGGATAGGGTACAGCTTAGTAAATACATTTTTATCCTCACAACATAACAGGTAGGAAAACCAAATTACCAAAAATGCCAAGAAAGTACCATTTTTTGGTTAGAAGAAGAAATTATATTAATGTCCTACAAGGACTAAAGTGGGACAATGGGACTCAAAATCAGAAAAAAATACAATGGCTAATCAGAAATGCCAAAAGTAAATTCCCACATGTATTATTAAAGTATCTTCAACATAAATATTAGTTTTAATGATATCCAATAAAAGTTTAAGTCAGAAGATAATGTAATTTTTAGACAATTCCTATTTCTATAATTTCTTATTTTAATATTGTTCATTCTATAGATGATATCCACTAGGAACTAAACTTGGCACAGGAGTTGGAAGAGCCATTCTTAGATGTATGAGATTAACCTAGGTAGAGGAACTGATGGAGCTATTCTTAGATATATGAAAGTAATCAAGGTTCTCTTAATATCTAATATACTCCTCTACTATTTAAAAGAGAACCCAATTCAGTTATTTTTGTGTTGGTGTGCAGCAAGCTGGGAAAAAGATTAATAGGCCTCCATTTTGAAGGAGGCATCTTAAATTGAAAGGACATCTGCGTGGGGTAGCAAATGAAGGAGGCAACCATTTGGGGTGGCAAATTGCTCTCTCAATAGCCATGAATGTGCATGTCTATAGTTTATGTGAGGGACTTTGTGTTGGATGCTCTGGGTTTTCTGTTGAGTAGCAAACCTGATAAAGTTTTGAGACTACAATGGCTTTGGCCATGGGTGGATGGGAGGTATGTAGCAGTTGCTAGTGTTTCCCCAGCAGTGTCTCATGGGAGGGATCCATTCTCTCTGATACATAAATTAGCATGAATATATGTTAGAACAAAACTACAAACAACAGTCATTTCAATAAAAAATTGATATGCAAAAAACCTAGACATTAAACCCCTAAACCCCAAAATTTAATTTAAAAATAGTTTACACAGTTTTGTGCAAAAATATTTCACTCCATGATATTTAAAATAAAATAACTTTATTAATAATACCTACGAGTGAATTTGAAGGGTGAGAATTGTCTGGAAGAATCCTGGTATCCATGACAAAAGCTTGTTGACCATGACCCATTTTCTTTTTCTTTTACTTTTGCTTTGCTTTTGCTTGAGAGAATTGTTTGGTGTTAATCTAAATGCAAGGTATGTGGAATGGATTGGTATGGAAGGTATCACTAGCTCAGTATGGAATGCATTACTGACTCATCACAAGTATGGAATGGCATCACTAGATCTAGACCTGGACTAGATGGTATAGCTATCTATTTTTGATAATGGAAAGGGAAGCTCCACCCACAACTGCAATCACAGCCATGCCGACAATTTTTGTGCATGTCCACATTACCTGCTATCATGACTAAACTTCATAACCTAAAATACTAGGTCATTGTTTCAGAGAACAAAAGAAAGATTATGGAGGCCTCGAATAAAAATGGATGGTGAAATAGAAATGTAAGATGAAGAGAAGAGAAGAGGATATCTATGACAGGAAGTGCAATTGATAAAGATGATCGACATTTAGAAGTAACAAGTAGAAATTGATCTAGCTGAAGTGCGTGCACATTGCTAACTGCTACCATCATTGACATCCCTGCCTCTCACACTGTTGTCAGCATTGACATCCTTGCCTTTCACACTGCTAGATAATTCATACTGCTCAATGAAATCATTCATAACATTTCAATATTTCGTCCAATTAAATTGTTTATTTAATATTATTTTAAGCTTTAGGTTAAACATCACACATTTCACATTTGTAATTACTTGTATTTATCAACACAGACAACAAAGCAACATCAATGTGATTAATAGCAGATTAAAGTGCAATGAATGGTATAAGTCCCTCTCTTCGAGACTAATAATATAGATGTTACCGATGTGAATCTTCTTACAATGTTTGAGCTGTTTATATTTCCATATCTTTCCAT
>JARHVA010003914.1:450000-527500 GCA_037957365.1 Torreya grandis
ATGGGGCCTCCACTATCTATGTATCTATCTACATATATGGTTGAACATTACATATTAGTACATGACACCATTTCTCTCTATCTATGTATATATGTATGTGCGTGTAGATACATACATACATAATAAATGTATCTCTATATACACATTTGTGTGTGTATGTGTACACACACACACACACACACACACACACACACACACACACACACACACACACACACACACACACACACACACACACACACACACACACACACACACACAGATATAGATATATATGGGATCAAACTTGACCATACCAATGATGCTCAATTAATTGTACCATGGTTTAAGTGGACAATATATTTGCATATGGTGATGCCATCACTGACCACCTCCAAACTTTGTGCACATCAACCCTCTATTTATTTCAAATGCTCACCTAACTAGATCCACAAACCATGTTCAATGACATGTCACATATGTGACTCTAATATGTGGATTCCATAAAATAATTAAAACCAAACTATAAATTCTATGTGAGTAATTCCTAAATCTCATATATAACCCCAAATTTGATATGAAAATTGTCTATAAACAAGGCATAATATAATCGGGCATGCATGATTGTGAGTTGCATAAGCAACCCAAATTTTATTTGTCTTCATCATGTATTTTCATAGAGATAGGATTGAAGCTTGAATTTTATATAGAGGTGAACATATGCATGTGTCTAAATCATGATTTAAAAATTGTGCATATATCCCAACTTCTTTGTGAATAAAAGTCTCAAGTCTAATGAGATATGCACATATTTCCTCTCTTATTTGAGATTGGGTTTTGCAACTACCTTTTTTTGCATGTAAATAGAATTCTCGTGTTTAAAAAATAAAGGTCAATGTCCAAAATAGTATAAACATATATATGTGAGTTTGGCATCCAAAATTTGTCATAAGTTTTGTATGTGTCAATGTATTGGATGTGTAGAAGAAGATAAGTTACAATATAGACATTGGAATAGATATATAAGGCCTCCACTATCTATCTATCTATCTATCTATCTATCTATCTATCTATCTATCTATCTATGTATATATGGTTGAACACTACAGATTAGTACACAACCCCATCTCTCTCTCTCTCTCTCTCTCTCTCTCTCTCTCTCTCTCTCTCTCTCTCTCTCTCTCTCTCTCTCTCTCTCTCTCTCTCTCTCTCTCTCTCTCTCTCTCTCTCTCTCTCTCTCTCTCTCTCTCTCTCTCTCTCTCTCTCTCTCTCTCTCTCTCTCCAAATGTGTGTGTGTGTGTATGTTTTAAATTTTTGAAAATGAAAAAAAAATGGTGGAACATTCAATTTTTTCTAAATGGAAAAAAAAAATTGAACTAAGCACGAAATCGCAAAAAATTTAAAAAATTCAAAAAAATTAATTAATTAAAAATTTATGGCCAAGGTTTTTTTTACCCAAAACTATTTAAAACTTCATTTAAGCCTCTCATGCAAAAAAACATTATCATTTCTCATAATTTTCAAAAACCATTTAGCTTTTCATAAGTTGTGCAAACACACATTGCATTTCAAAAAGTTGTGTAAATTGCAAAATCAATTTATTTTTGACAGAAATTGAAAATTTGTTTTTGATCTCTATGAAATTTACAAAACCTTTTCAGTTCTCATGCAATTTACAAAATCATTTTCAGCTTCTATTCAATTTGTAAAAAAGTTTTCTACTTCCATCTAACCACAAATCTATTTTTTGTTTTTGTGTAAATTGTAAATTTGTTTTGGGTTTCATGTAAATTGTAAATTTATTTTTAGTTTTCATGTAAATTGTAAATTTGTTTTGGGATTCCATGAAAATTTAAAAATTGATTTAAAACTTCGTATAAATTATAAAATCTTTTTGATTTTTCCCTTTCTGTGTAATTCCAAATTCTATTTTCACAAGTCAATAAATGTAAATCATGCTTCCCCAAGTCATGCAAATGCAAATTACATTTCTAAAAACTATGAAAATAAGCTTTCTACTTTCCTAAATGAGTAATTTATAATTTTCTCTCTCGACTCCTATGAAACTACTGTGATTATTTTCCCAAGCCATGCAAGTGAGACTTATTTTTTCCTGAAGCTTCATGTTTAAAACAAGAGTATCAACTTGTATATCAAGTGTGGTGGTTTCATAGATGCTAGTGAAGTGTTTGACAAAATGACACAACAAGACAAATTCTCATGGAATATGATGATTACAAATTACATAAGACATAGATGAACTTGCTAAGTTTTCTCACTATTTTATCAAATATAATGAATAGATGTCCAGCCTAATCACTTCAACTTTTCTAGCATACTCCCATCATATTTTTAAAAGGTACTTTGGAATAGAATATGGGCATCCATGTAAATATAGGCTCCAACAAATGCCTCTGGTCTTTTCACATAGATATTAAATCTTGTTTTGTAGTTTTTAGTTGAAATTTTTTTGTAAGCGCAAACTCATAAATGCAATTAATGCAAATGCACAATGTCACTTTATAAATATTGAGTTGTGTAATTTTGATTTACATTTTTCAAATGGTGTAAAAGCACCTATGCATTTTTTCACCATTCAAGTGGTGAAATTTTGTAATCTTATTTTTTCACTTAGTTGAATTGTACCAATGCACTTTTACACCACTTAAGTGATGCATTTTTGTAAACTCATTTTTGTAGATTCCAAAATGTATAAAAAGTTGTTATGCACCATAACCGCCTCCCCACACTATAAATAGGAGTATAAGGATCATTATAAAGGGAAATTTTGGTAGTGAAACTATGCATATATTTAGTCTAAAGAACTAATCTTTATTATCAATTAAATAAAGATTAAAACTTGGAGATTTTGTAAGCTTTGTATTCAAAAAAAAATCATGAGTTATATCTTTGTATGTGATTCACTTGTTTCTATATTTGTACTTTTGATTCATCTTCATAATCATTTCCAAATTATCAAATAATGTGAATTTCACATTAAGTATTTCTTTTAGAATCTTCTTGTGTTATTTCTATGAATGTGAAATCTCATTGGCATTTAATCAATATTTTGATTGTCTTTTATGGGTAAATATGGGATGGTTGTCTTTGGTCTACTATGAATATTAGAAAATTATCTTAGGATATAATTTTCATTCCTAATGGTGTATTTATGTCTTTACCACCCATTTAGTGAGAAAGATTTCCATGCACACAGTGTGTTTCCCTTTTTGGACTATTTTGGTAAGTTTATGTATTTAGCTACCCATAGTTTTCTTTCATTTCTCCAAGGATTATCAGAGTAGCTTATGTGTTTAATAGAATATAATAACCATGTTCTCCATTACTCCTTTATTTCCTCTATTATTCTCTTCTTTCAATTATTTCCTTCTTTCCCCTCATTTCCTTTCTATCTCCTTCATGTACATTTAAGTTAAAAGTATGAAACCCCCAACATAAAAAAACTATTGTAAATGGTTGTGAATGATTTTCCCCTACTTTTACATTTTTATCTTTCAATAGAGGTAGATTTTATTAGTGATAAGAGAGGTACTTTATCTTGTGTTGTTTACTAATGTAAGGACTCAATTCCCACACTTCTGACTCAAAGTCACCAATTTGTCCCCCTTACCAAAATTTTGAGCCAATAGTTTCTTGTGACTCCACTAGGAATCAAGCTTCTTTATGCACATGATTTTCATACTTTTCATAGAACCTCCCCTAGAGTGGAGGTTGTTGACTCCATTGAGAAAAATTACCTAGTACCTACACCTTCCTAATTGTATAAATGGTTTTGATTCACCTTAACCCCAATATTATTTATGTCTCATGGGACAAACATTTTGGGTCATTGGCTTTGGCCCATTATAATGATTTCCCATCTAGATCAAATAAGAGATTCCTAAAGCTATCTAGAGAAAATGGTCAAGATTCAGATAAACATATCTAGGCCTTCATAGTGTCTTTTAGCATCTTGAGAGTTATGTATGAGGATGTTGTTATGAGACTCTTCATTAAAAATTTCATTAGACCTATTACTAAGTGGTTCTGGAACTTTGAAGATGGATGTGTTACAGATTGGAACTCTTTGAATAACAAGTTCCTAGATAGATTCAGATACACTATGAACATTTGTAAACTTTTATTAGACTTATTACAGATTCAAAAATGAGATGATGAGTTAATGCGGGAGTTTATAGCACATTTTAACAAATTTTTGAGACTAACACTTCAAAAAAATCAGCCAAGTCTCAATAATCAACTCTACATTTTCATTGGTTCTCTTCACCCAGAAATAAAGTTCATGTTGATGGGGAACAAGGTAAATGAATTGGTAGATGCACAATGAGATGCCATCAAGATTGAAGATAATTTTATTATGTCTAGAATTTTGAAGAAAGAGGGTTTTAAATGTACTATAACTATTGTAAATGATGTTGAAAAATAGTAAAACTTGATACAATCAAGTGTATACAATATTCAAAAATGAGTGTTCAAATACAACTTCCTTATTAAACATGTCAGAACTATAAAAGAGAAAAGGAAATAATGATACCTATCACATATGATTTTTTTAGTTTCACAATCATGGAAGAAGGTGAATAATTAGAAGAAGTAATAAATGATCAGAGAAGAGATGAAGAATTTGGTTTCCCCCTTGGTGAAAAGGAGAAAGATTTGCCTGTTACACTAGATTACTTAAATCCCATGGTCCTAGGATAAAAAGGTTTATCTAAGAAACAATAGATAAAACCACAAATAGAAAGGATTAATAATGCAGAGTGTGATGTTATACTTTTTGAAATAGAATATATTGTGGAACAAGTATTAAGCAAAGCAAAAAATCCCTTATATATCAAAATTAATGAATCAATAGTTAAAAATGAATATTCCTCAGGTATTTCAATTTTGAGGTTTACCATAGAAAAAATTTATGCAACATATGAATCCAAAGTAGTCAAGCCTAAACAAATTAAAAATCATAATCATGCCAATTTTATTTTGGAAATTAATATATATAATATAAAATTTTATGGTTAATGATTTTAATTGCTCATTCTGAGCTTGCCCAATGTACAACCCCCTTTACACATTTTAATAATGTCTATTTTAATGTTTATGTAGAATCTCTATTCAGACCTACTTTAATATTTAAGAAGCTACTCTTTATTTCTCTTAGTTTAGTAATAATTAATGCTCCTATATATCAAATTATATTCATGAGGTGTTTCTCTAGCATCACTTTTCTAATTTGGGTTGTGTAATGATTTCTAGGGATGGGTCATTGTTGAGGGACCAATGCTGAAATTTATCTAAGTGGCTACATGGTAACTAGTATTTATTAAACTATCTCATGATATGTTATTATAAAAAGGGACACAAAGTGCCATGTCCCTGCATCGTAGTTTAGCTTGATGTTGAAAACATTATTTTGAATAAAAAGTATGGCATAATTGTGTTTTGAAACTTGATACTATTGACTTCTTTGGCAATCCTATGGGATGATTCCAGCTTGTTTCTTCCTTCTAGCATGTAGATGATTTTTTAGAGACAAAATCCTTCATGAATTTTCCCTTGACTTATATTTGAAAAAGTGAAAAATATTGATTAAATTAAAAATTAAAATTCACTATACAGGAGCATATCAAATAGAAAAACACATTTGGTATAGAGGAAAACTTACAAGGCCATGAGAAGAGTGGTCTCCCAGCTAGAGACAATATTTGCAAGTTTAGATGTGGAATCCAAAATGGCTTGACATATAAATAGTCCTACTGTAACTAAAGTGACATCATATCTTATTCCCCATCACTTTTTTCAACTTCATCCCATATTTTTTATTTACACAAATAAGGAGTGTCAATTTATTTTGCCCACTATCAATAGATTATTGTGCATTTTCCAACTTCATCACAATATAATACCATAGCCATATGAATCAGATCAATACTTGTATAAATTTGATTCCATTTTCATTAACCAGAGTTTAAACATGCAAAGTTTAGTTTATAAAATAAAACATAAAATATGCTCATCTCTAAGCTACTAAATGCCAACCAGTTCACAAGAGAGCTTAGGTGATACAAGAAGTATTCTCAATAGGATCCATATTATTTAATTATAATAATGGTATTTCTCAATTTCCATAGACTTTTCTATGTTAAATTAAATCCCTTTGCTCCAGGTCCAAGCTTGGTTTTATAGTAGAAGGAAGCATCATTGTGATAGGATGGATGGGTGCACATCAGGTGCTGAGGTGTCACCAAGGGTGATCATTTTGATGGATCCACTACATTTCCTTCTATGTTCTCTAGCTACCACATGCAAGTACTCATGGAGATGCCCATTCAAAATTGGGTGTTATGCAACTGCCTAGCAGTTGGTACAAGATCTGTGAAGATTCCTCTAGTCGATGCTAAAAGTATCAAAAGAGTAATCCTATACAATGATTGCATCACTTATAAGTGTTCATTAAGTTGTTTTGGTCCACTACTTAACATGAAAAGGGGCCCAATATTACCCATTACAAAAATGCTAGTTTACCCTCAAACTAGACTTCCATTGCCTTAGCTATGCAAAACTCAGGTTCACTTTGTTGTAGTTCTACCTTGAAGTCCTTAAAGCCCTGAATTGTGAGCTTGATATATTCAATGGCACCATTGATCTCTGTAGAGGCATCCTTCAATGTGATCACATCATTTTTCTCCATTTCTTTCCTAAAGGCTTCTAACCTTTCCTTTTCTCTCTTAACCCTACTATCTAGTATGACTCCTTGCTTGCCTTTGTCTGAGAGGTGTATAAGATCTCTTCTAGGTCTTACACTTGGGGTTTTATCTAGGCACTCAAATTATTTACCTATATCACAATCTACATGTACTCAACCTTGCTAATAGTGAATGCTTGCTTCATTAAGGCATCATTCTCCCCTTTCACCTTTTGTAGGTGTGTATCAATGATTGATGCATGGGTGGATAAGTTTAAAAATAAAAAATTAGCATATTTTGCTCCCTCTTCTAGCTTTACAAAGAGGTATTCTACCTCATCAATCTTCTTGTTGAGCACTTTCTTGCTGGCATCATAAGGGTCTTCCTTCTCTTTTGGTGTCAGCTTCATTCAAGGGAGCATCTACTCCACCAATGTGTACACTTTATTAACCTCTGAAAACTTAGAAGTGTCAATACAATCCAAAATGGATGGCTCTGCTTCTTCCACATACTTAGCCAATTGTTGGAACTTATGCTTCATGGAGTTAATCTCTTCCTATGCATCTAACACTATATTTTCCCATTTTGTGGTATGAACATCCTTAATTTTGTTCTTAGATGATACCTATGAGACCATTCAAAGGAGGACATTAGCCAACCTTATGAGGTTCATTCATTGGGGATTAAAAAGTTGGTACTCATGCCCCTCCTCTAGTTTTTTGGCATTTTGGATTGCTTTCTTTGGCACCTCAAAGTGAGGCTCATCCATGTAGCAATCAAGTGCAAAGGATATGCAGTGGTACGTCAACATCATGGAAGCTCTAGGGGGTATGTATTCCAACATGTAAAATTCATCATCTTGGGTGTACCCATTTTATGCCTTTTCTCTATAGCTCAACTCAAATTCTTATTTTTTGATGTTTAGTTCCCTCTATTCCTTCTCCTCTCCATTGGTACTAGTGATTTTTTCAATGCCTTCACTAGATGTTTCTTCTTCTTCTTACTCCTCTAGGGGTTATTATTCTTTGGAATTTTCCCATTTATCTGCTTCTTTTTCTTATGGCTCTTCAGAGTGAAACTCCTTAGGTTCCTCCTCAATGCCAGTCTATTCATTTCTAACACTCTCCATTTGTTCTTTTAAGGTGCCAGCATCACCTTATTTATATTTAAGTGTCCCTTTAGTAATAGGTTGTGACTATTGTGTATCTTCCTCCATTGGACTAGTGTTGGCACTAGGAACCTCTTCTGATGCTCTTTTTTCCATAGGTTCCATGCTAACAAGAACCTTCTTCTCTTTCTCTTTTCTAGCCCTTTCCTCCTAGGTTGCCTTCATTTTTGATTTTCTCTTCTTGACCTACACTTTATACTTCTCATTTTCTGCATTTAACTCCTTGACTTTGACTCTCTCAATCCCTTCCTTTGTCATCTCATCCTTCATCATTTCTTCACTCCTCTTTTCTATCTCTCATGCCTTCTTAATATCTGCATCACTGAGGCCAAGCTTCCTCAATAATTTTTCCTTCCTTGCCTCTTCACTTTGAAGTGGTGAGGGGTTTCTATAGCTTGATGAGGAGTCATCTTGTTTAGGAACTATGTACACATCTTTCCCAAATAATTCTTCCTTCTCTATCTCTTCATGCTCCTATTATGTCTCTTGCACCTCTATGTCCACTAGGGTGATTATGGGAATTGCATCAAGAAACTTTGTCTTCTTATTATTCTCATTTGTGATAGAATTCATTGGTGCTAACTTAATGTGCTTATTTGTGGGGGTTGATGGAGAGGCTTCATCACCAAAGGTGATATTCAACTTGATGCACACCTCTATCTCTTCAAGCATCTCCTTTTATTCTTATTGGGATACTTTTCTTCTCAGTTTGTGTCAATGTTTCTTCATCATCGATCTGGATGGGTAGGTCATCATTCTTCTCAGTGTCATGGCCCTTGTTCCTTGGCTTCATCTCATAGTATAGCCTATGGATGTGCCCAAGTATAGTTTATTCTTGGAGGGGGTGGATGTCGGTGTAATCTGAATCATCCTCTTCATCTTTGGTCATTTTTCTCCCTAGGTGCATAAACTAGTGCTGCCTCTTGTTCCTCTCCATGTCTAACTCCCTCACTAGGATATCCAACTATTATACTTTGGGAATCCTTTAGAGTGCATCCCTAAAGTATTTTTTTGAGAAGGCATATAGGATCTTCAACAATCTTGACTTGTTTCCATCAGTCAGCACTAAGTGCATTATGTAAAAGTGATGCATAATGGCAAAGGTCATCATTCCATACATGCTCTTGGGGAGCTCTTGGGTGATACACCACTCTAGCTTGAATGCTTCTATGTACTTATCACACCACCCCATCATGCAAGTTTTATACTTTGTATATAAGGAAAAGGGGAAAGTGAAATTCTTGTACTTCTATGCTAAGGAGTCATTATACTCTAGGAAAGTCCAAAGATTATCTTCATCCCCATTTGGTACTCCAATCTCCTCCATGACTATTAATATTAAAATGGACCCCCACCTAAAGGTCCACATTATCATGTGGCAATCCATCAAATTATTTACAAACTCCTTTACTATACATTTTGCAATATTAAACTTTATTCCCTACACCATATGATAGGTAACATAGAGGTAAGTTTTTGTGACATCAATCCACTGATCACCAAGGCAAAGTTTTGAACTTATGAGGCATGTTGTTTCCCTCGTATGAAGGTTATTTATAGTATTTAATGGGGAATGTGAAACCCCCTTGTAATAATTCAAAATATTTACAACGTGTTCCACCTTTTCATCATAATCCATCATTTGGTGAATATCTTTGTTGTCATCTAAAAGATCAATTATCCTTCCTATCAAGCACATTGAAATCCTCATATGCCTCTCTAAAAAATATATACAGTCCCCATGAAATCATACAAGAAATAACTATTTCTACTAGCTTTATAAAGCATGGTAACTCATAAAGCTGAGTTGTGTTACAGGCTATCAATCTGTCTTGGATTGAGACATCAAATAATGATGCACCTTGTTCCATCTTGTTTCCTATATCCACCATCCAATTTTATGTTAGATCTTGCACATGGATCTATGTATGATGGTTATAATCCTTCAATTGGTAGGTGTGCACAAAATAATTCCAATTTTACCCTATTAAGACCTCAAGGGGAAATTGCATCACTTGATAGGACATCTTTGTCAGGAGCTTGGTGTTGACTTACACAACACTAACTCCTACTAGTGGCACTGTTGTTCTTTTAATGACAAATTATGTTATTATATATGATCATTTTGGATCTTTTATTGCCTAATGTTAACTCAATCCCTTGTATTTTTTCCTATCCTAAATTTGCTAGTATTGAAGGGTGGTAAGTTTGGTTTGTTGAAGCCTCGAATGGTTATTAGTGCTTTATAGTCATGAGGTATATGACTATACCTTTAGCCTTCAAACTTCATAGATTGTTAATGGTGGCCTTAGAATCAAATTCTTTTTTTGTTGACTGGTTCTTTTAAAAATATCTCCCAACACCTCTCTACACCAGTCTTAATATAAACACAATTTCTCCTGCTTCACAATCATTCACTTTTGGTACTTATAGGTGTTCAAATTCTCACTCTAGTAGGGTTTTTGTGTTTTAGCTCTCTAGTTCACTAGTTTTGCTCTAGTTTTCTCTAAGTATCAAGTTTGGATAATTGTTTTAGCCTCACTTAGTTGGCCACTTGGTGTTTTATACCCTACCTTCAACTATTATATTTAATGTAGGTGTTTTAATGGTGTGGTAATTCCTAGATTTCTTGGAAAATGCAAAATTTTACAAAATATACAAAAAACATTTGTCATTAATACATTTAATGAAAATCTTTGTGCATCCATCACCACCTCATTGAATGATCTTAATGGTATTCAATGAAGTGACATGTACTTCAAACATTAACTTCTTGCTCAATTTTGGGTAGATGCCAACTATCTTTGATGATTCTCCTACATTTTATTCACTTGGCATAACCTTCATCTTCCTTATGGAATCTTGGTTGTAACTCCTCACATGCACATGATTTAACCTCCTTAGCTCCACTCTTTCTTATTATTGCACTTCTATTTCAAGCATGCTTTCCTATCTTGATTTGTTTATTTCACTTTATTTTTCCTTCTCCTATCCTACCCCATATAAATTCCTTGTGTTGGCCCTCCAATGCATGATTCTCCTCTACTAGTTCTCTTATACATGATCATGTTTTATGTCTTCACTTTATCTCTTGTGCATGATCATGTTGTGCATCTTCACTTTCTTCTTTTGATCTCTGGTGCATGATCAATTGAGGTGCCTTATTTTGGTCTCTGAATTCTTGTGCACTTAGGATTCTACGTATCTTTGTCACATGGATCTTTTTTCTTCAATGTTTGGAAACATTCTTGCACCTGGAAACTTAGGTGTCTATCCCTAGGTGCTTAAAAAGTAAATATCTTTGACTTACCTAACTGGTATTATGAATGGAAGTGCTAGAGTAGTTATTCCTTAGGCTTCCACATTCCCTACAATCTACATCTTACACACATGGATCTTGTACATCTTCCTCTTGAGTCTAACATGTTTCATGCACCCACCACTTATATGTCTAGCCTTAGGCACTTAGAAATCACTAGTGATCAACTCACTCGATTAGAATTTTTCATGAAAGTCTAGATAAATTTGTATTTGTGGGACTGGGAGCATCCTATGTCTGGGATCTAATGCATGAGGGTCTGGTGCGCTCTCTTTGTTTAAAGTTAGAAAGACTCACACACCCAAAAACTTAGGTTTTTGGCCTCAGGTGCTTAGGAAGTGCAAGTTCATGACCCACCTATCTGGACTTATGCATGAAGTGTCAACAAATTTTTCTTAGTAGGCTTCAAAGGACCACTTCTTCATACTTTACACTACTACAAAAAGAATAAAACAAAACAAAAGGAAATGTTTGACTTAAACCAAAAATTATTTTGGTCATTTCAACTCAAACCAACTAGTGACCAATAAGTTTATGTTCTCATGGCATAAGCACAATTATATTACTAATATGGCTTCAATATATTGCCATTGAAATGCTCAAGGAGAATTTCACTAGACAATGTGTGCAATTTGAATATGCCTATCTCTAATATATGGTGGATGATATAGGGTCCCATCCAACTTATATATAGTTTTATTAGGTGCTTAAGGTACTTGGAGTCATAAAGGATCAATAATGTTCCTTCAGTCATCTCCTTACACTTGATATATTTGTCATGCTAAAGCTTCTAAAACTCCTTGATCTGTTGACTCCATCTTGCTTGGGCACACTTTTCATCCAAATGCTCCAAGTCTTCTAACCTTGTATTCAAATATTTTTGGTTGTCTAAGCGACCAATTCATGCAATACATAATGATGGAACTAATAAATCTATCTGTATCTCTGCCTCACTACCAAAAACTAGTTGGAATGGTGTAGCCTTATTCAAGAACTTATACATTATGTGGTATGCCCATAGTACCATTAATACTATATCATCCCAATCATTATGACCCACATCACATATATTTTTGAGTTATGTTCTTAATATCTTGTTTTATTCCTTAGCTATGCTCATTGGCTTATGGATGATAAAGGGTCAACTTATAGTGTACCACCATTTAATCGATCAAGAGGATGCACATCATCTCATTAATCAAGTCAGTGTCCCTATCGTTAGTCAAATTGAGTAGGCATTCATAGTAGCTTATTATGTTTTCCCAGATGAATTTCATAGTTGTGTTAGTTGTGTATTCTTTTATAAGCATTGACTCTACCCACTTGGTGAAATAATCAGTAGCCACCAGATTATACCTTGTGCCTATGCATCAATCCATAAAAGTTATCAGCCCAACAAAATCAATGGCCCATTTTTTTAATGGTACTTAGGAAAGAATGGGGATGAGAGGCATCTCATCTCGATGGTTGTGCTTCCTTGTGCACTGGCATATGTCACATTCCTTGGTGTAAATCCCTTGAATCTTAGAACAAGCTTGGCCACCAGAAGCTTGAATACAACACATTATACATTATTACCTCTCTGGTGTAATGACATCTTGTTATAACTTCATGCACCTCTCACAATATGGAGTCACTTTCATGGTCCAAGACACATTGGTGTAACACTTCATCTCTACTTAGTTTATACAATTCCCTACCAATGAGTTGAAAAGGGGTGACATGAACTACTAGTTGTTTCTCCTTATTTATCATAGTTTAGGGTTCAAGCCCATATGTCATAAAGGCAAAAATATCTATAAAATCTTCAACGATGCACTGGACTTTGTATAGTTATGCATCTAGCATATTTTCCTTAATAATCACCACTACATAACTAGAATTGATGTAGGACAAATCGTCTTGCCCCAAGTTCTGCTTTTTAGGCTTAACAATAATAGAAAACTAGAACTCCTAAAATAGAACTACCCATATATATATGCACCCATATATAGAAAAATTGAACTCATGATTAGTGAAAAAGATGAATGGGGTTGAGAACAAATATTGTCTATGTTTTTACCAGACATAGACCAAGACAAGCACCCTATGCTCAATCATTATGTAGTTCTACTCTGCTAGTGTTAAATTTTTTCTAGCAACGGAGATGGGATGATCCATCTTACCTTCACTAGGTTGTACTAAAATGGTGTCAATTCTAGAGCCAGAAGCATTGGCATGGACATGAAAATGTGTTGTCCAATTGGAGAACTATAAAATAGGTACATTGGCAAGTTTTAGATTCAATGTTTTGAATGAATCCTCTTGCACTTTTCCCTAATAAAACAATCCATCCTTTTATAAGAGCTCTTCCAACAACACTGCAATCTTCACATAACTCCTTATAAATTTCTTATAATAGCCATAATGTCCTAGAAAGGCATGAATGTCTTTCTACATTGAAGGAGTCTGGAGCTGGATGATGATGGCTATTTTCACAAGGTCAACAAAAAAACCATATTTATAGATGATATGCTTGAGTAAGGTTCTAAAGGGGGTTGTGAAGATGCACTTTTTCAAGTTGAAAGATATTAGAAGCCATAGGTCATTGTAATGGTCCCTTACGAGGCTATACATGGTCCAGTCATTGAGGTATACTTGGAGTAATCTATGGATAAAGTCTTTGAGTGCAGTGATCAAAATTCTATAGAATAAGACTGATGCATTCTTGAGTCCAAAGGGTATTACATTGTAAGAAAAATAACCCCATTCAATTTCAAAGGTTGTTTTAGGCTTATCCTCATCTTCAATCTAGACCTGATGGTAGCCCAAAAAGCCATCAGTGAATGTATAGATTTCACATCCTATAATGCCATCTAGGACCTTGTTAGTGAATGAGGTTAGGAAGGGGTCAGTGATGCAGGTGGCATTTAAAAGTATATATTCAATATAAATCTAGATGTGCTTGTCCTTCTTAATACTTATGACCATTGGGCTCGCCCATTTAGATTTTTATATAGGGTAGATGATGCCATGACCAGCATTCCAGCAATATTTTTTTAACCTTGGCATGGAGATTTGGGTTCATTTTTTATGGGTGCTTCTTTACTATTCTCATACCATCTACTATATTTATGCCACCTTAGACTAGTAATTTCATAAGCCTCTTTGACCCATCAGTCATAGGCTACATTAATTATATTAGACTTTGATTATCCATCCTCTCATTCAAGCACTCCTAGATCACTTGGTTTAAGCTTCTTGCTACCTTGCACCATAATGTTATAAATTTAGATGATCTCATCTTTAAGATCAACACTTTCCACATAATGGGGTCTTTGATCACTTGAGAGGGGGATCACCATCCTCTCCTTCCCATTCTCAAAGGTCATGTAGCACCACTTAAAATGCATGTCTGCATTATTAGTGTAGCACTATGGCCTTCCCAAGAGTATTGGGTAGTTGTCATGCTTAGCCAACTCAATGACCTTGAAGTTAGTATAGAACTTGATGCCCATAATATCTATGATAGTGATATTAAGGATATTGATATGCTATGCTCTTGTTTTATTCACCATGAGTAACACATGGGGTGAAGGCCTTAAATTTGGCCTCCCCATTTTCTCCCATGTGTTTTTTGTTAAAAATTTGAGCCTGATGCTAGTGTCCAAAAGGACCTAAAAAACTAACCATCCAGCAATGGTGTCATTTACTAGTCATTCTTGTTCATACTCTGCATTTTGAGTATGCCTTACTTCACATGTTTGCTCCATATGTGATGTAGTAACTTCAATTATGTGGGGCTCAACAACTTCACTTGGATTTCTCCTTGCATGTTCTAAGAGAAATTTTTTTAGCAAGGGAAACATCCCTTAAATTTTAAGGAGGCACAAGATCTCTATCATCTCTTATACTTCAACCTCCTTTCTATCTTGCTTTCTATGTGATGTAGTAGCTTGCACTTCTAGATCTCTAGCCAGTTGGATTTCTCCCTAAAAATTTTGTATTATGCTCATGGCTTATTTTGGGATATCCTTTTGACATATAAGATCAAGTTAGGGTGTAAATTTTAGCTCAGGCTATGTTAAATGCTCAATACATCCTAGTTCACCATATTCTAGGTACAACTCTTGTGTTGGCACAATTGGTAACTATGTGGTGAACCCACTCTAAGTGATTGTTTGCACCTTGATAGGCTCTTTATGGGTTGACTATGGATTTGTAGCCTTTTTTTCTACCTTGGGATCATGCCTAATCATTATGGTACCTTTGTCTGCATTAGGCCATCCTTGAGTCAACTTCTTATACCAGTCTAGGTAATCATGTTAATAATGCTCAGTCAACCCATACTTGTAACATGATCATGATGGGAATATTCTTCCATTGCATCCTCTATCTCACCCACACATGCCTCATTGACTCTAATAGTAGGCATTTAATTATCCACAACCCTCATTTTTTTGTGTTGCCTACCCTCTAGCTGATGTAATTGCTTGCCTTGTACCTCTTTCCATATTTTAGCACATCTCATCAATCACATAATAGTTAGATGTGGTGTGGTTATAAGAATCACATAATGTACAGTAAAGAGTTGTGTTAACATGACAAGAGTGTTGCAACAATGGGCAGTTACGAGAATCATTCCCTTCATGACAAATTTCACGGCTAAGAAGTGAGGCATAAACATTTCTTTACAGATAATTGTTCTTATTGTGAACTTCCAACTCATAATTAGTGTACCATAATCCACTTTAGGTTTTATGCATCAAACCAACAGTCAGCTTTTATAATTAAGAGGCCATGGATATAATCTACACCTCCATGAATGCATTGATTCCTATGTCGGTGCTTTCAAATACCTCTATTTAGAGTGTGGCTTCAAACATTTCATGGGGGTTTGTGAATGTTTTCATGGACAACATTCACCTAAATGGCACTAAAAATCCTATAATGAGCCATTATGCATGTTGAGAAGGGTGTATGTCATACAAAATCATGGAGAGGAGAGTCTTGAAACATGCATCATACAGGTGCACACTTTCTAATTTCCCTTGGCTAATCTCTAAAAGCGTTGTGATACTTTATTTCTCAAATTCAAGAATATAAAATTCCTTTAAGAAAGCTTCCTTCAGCATGTCATAATCAACCATATCCTAGTTTAGATCAAATTTATGATACCAAGTATGGGCAAGATCTAGTAAGGTTATCTTGAATTGAGTTGCCTTACACTCTGACTAGGTGATACCTTGAGCATGGTATTGAAGTTCACATTTAAGGACATGATCCATGACATTATCCACATTAAAATACTTAGGCAAGTACATCACCATTTAATAATAAATATACTAAGGGGACCACTAGCATCTAAGGCACTTGCCCCCTAGTGTCTTTGTTGGAGGTGGTCCTCCAATGCCTCTCTTTGTAGGGTTGAGTGTTGACCCAGTTGTTGTTAGTTGTACCATAAAATTTAATGATGTGGTGTTGCTCACTTGTGGCAAAGTTGATGATGTGGTGTTGCTCACTTGTGGCACTAGGTTACTTCTTGTGGGCTATTACCCAGTCTATGAAACTAACATTTGTTGAGTTAAAAAGCTTGTGCTTATATTTTTTAAACTAGATTACTAGTACTAACATTCTAGGTAGTTGAACTGGTGCCCAAATTCTAAGAGGTATCTCTACTTTGTTCCTAGTAAGGAATCACTTTTTCAATAATAAATTACTTATCTAACATAGTAAATATGTTAAATTTAATATCATTAATAGGATCATTCACCACTCTTCTTTTATTTTTAGGGGGATCCAGTACATGAACTTGCATTGTAGGTTCAAAGGGGGTTGGTGCTTCTGGTGCATCTTTGATGGACAAATTTTTTAGGGACCTAATGTATTTTATACTCATCAACTAATGGGTTCAACCTATAAATTTAGTGTTTTTCTCTCCTTGGTGTTGTTGTAATTTAGAAGATCCTTCCCCATTCCCTTCCCACTCATTATGGGTCCTCTCAACACTATTAAGTTCTAGATCCTTTATTAGCCTATACCTTGTCTTGTTATAATTTTGCCTTTAGATCTCTTGTGAGTCAAGTTTCTCATCACTATCCATCACACTTCACCTACACTTCCTCTTATCCCCTTCTACTCTTTCTCATATGCACAAATACTTTAACCTTCCATCTTTATGGTTTTGCAATTTTAATCCACTAGTAACTTTTTTAGCTCTACATCAAACCCTTTTATTTATGCACCTCTTGGTTCTAAAAAAACTCATACCATACTTCTTCAAGGTAGGAGTAGGTTGACACTACAAATTCCAACATGTAACTATTCATTGCACCATTCCACCACTTGTCTATAGTTCACATTCAAATAAAATCTAGGGTCTCGAGCCTTTCTAAGCAATCCTTTGTCCACTTAAAGTGTTGTCCATAGCTTCATCTTCTATGGGTTGCATAGTATGCTAACCATCAATACACATGCTCAAGTAATTCACAAAATAAGACTTTATTTAGAGCACTATACAGGCCATCTTGGATCCATTTCCTTGGCTTCTTCCCTTGGTAGGTTGGATTCTTCTACACAAAACTATCTTCTACTTACTCTATCCAGTGTACAATGTTCTCAAGTGATATTTAAAACATCATTTTATTTCACCATTGTAGTAATAAAATTCAACATTGGTCTTGGCCATAGAACCAAAATATTGTAGAAAAGTTAGTTGGTTCAATCCATGAGATTATTAGTGCACTTAGTCAGCTAACCAAGTTAGGTCTCGACTAGTTACAACTACGTGAAAATGTCTAATACTCTTGCAGTGCACAAAATTTAATAACATTGTTACATTAACATCAAATAACATAAGGTGCAAGCCTTATGCACTCAATCGAAGAACAATAGAGAAAGGAATAGGGCCTATGTTGGGATAATAGAAACATGGTGCAACTCAATTTATAAGGGACTTGGTCATTTTCAAAACAATCTTAAGCAGGTCCATTGACACAATCTATTCTAGTTAGGGTCAATAGGCATAAGTCTAGTCAAAGTGACTAGTCTTGGTCATATTGGTGTAAGTCTATATCATGCTAGTTCTATCTCTTAAGGGTGCAAGTCCTTTGGATAGCAAGTTAACTACCATTTAGGTGCTTAGTGGTTTAGTGGAATTACTTATGCTTAGGGGTTCATTTTTTAAGCTAGCACTCTAGGCACGGAGGTTAAGACTTAGGTGCATGCCTTTTCCAACACTTAGGCTGGTTTATGGTTTATTTAAGGTTTGTCACTTAGCACAAAGATGCCATTGAAATAGAGAAAAAAACCTCCACTTAATAACATATGCACATAAATAAATTATAATATTATAACTATTACATTCACATCACAATCACAACATAATGCCATAACCATATAGATCAAATCAATACTTATATAGATATAATTTCATTTTCATTAATTATATTTCAAACATACAAAGTTTAGTTCATAAAATAAAACAAAGAATACACTCATATCTAATCTACTAAATTCCCATCGACTCATAGGTGAGCTTGGGTGATACAAAAAGGATTCTCAATAGGATCCATATTATTAATTATAATAATCATATTTCTCAATTTTATCAAAGCTTCACTGTGTTAAATTACATCCCTTTGTTCTAGGTCTTAGATTGGTTTTATAGCAGAAGGAATCATCTTTATGCCACTTTGGATGGGTACATGTGAGGTGTTAAGTTGTAACTGGGGTGATCATTCCATCAACTCCACTACACTGCTCTTACACATTCCAACCACTATGTGTAAGTTCTCATGGAGATGTCCCTTAAAAACTAGATACTATGTTACTCCTTGGTAGCTGGTACAAGATCTATGATAGCATGAAAAGGGTCCCAACACACACACACACACACACACACACACACACACACACACACACACACACACACACACACACACACACACACACACAGAGAGAGAGAGAGAGAGAGAGAGAGAGAGAGAGAGAGAGAGAGAGAGAGAGTATGTGTGTTGTCATATTTTTTGAAAATGGAAACAAACTAGTGAAACACTCAATTTTTGCTAAATAGAAAAAAAATTGAACTAAACACGAAACAACAAAAATTAAAAAAATTAATTAATTAATTAATTAAAATCTACAGCCAAGTTTCTTTTTACTCCAAATTATTTAAAAATACATTTGAGCCTCTTGTGCAAAAAACTATTATCATTTCTTGTAATTTGTAAAAACCATTTAGCTTTTCATAAGTTGTGAAAATAAACGTTACTTTTTCAAAAGTTATGCAAATTGTAAAATCAATTTTTTTCAGCATAAATTTCAAATTTGTTTTTGATATCTATGCAATTTTTGAAAACTTTTCAATTCCCATGCAATTTTCAAAATCTTTTTCATCTTCTGTGCAATTTGTAAAAATGTTTTTAGCTTCCATGCAATTTGCAAAATATTTTTTTGCTTTCATGTAAACACAAATTTGTTTTGTTTTTTCATGCAAATTGCAAATTTGTTTTGGGATTTTGTGCAAATTGAAAAATTGATTTAAAACTTTGTGTAAATTTCAAAATCTTTTTGAATTTTTCCTTTCTGTGTAATTCCAAATTCTATTTTTACAAGTCAATAAATGTAAATCATACTTCCCCAAGTCATGCAAATGTAAATCACATTTACAAAAATTGTGCAAATAATCTTTCCACTTTCCTAACTAAATAATTTAAATTTTTCTCTCCCCAGTCCTATGTAACTACTGTAATTATTTCCCCAAGCTGTGTAAGTGAGACTTATTTTTTTCTTGAAGCTTCATGTTTAAAACAATATTATCAACATTTATATCAAGTGTGGTGGTTCCATAGATTCTAGTGAAGTGTTTTATGAAATGACACAAGATAAATTGTCATGGAATGTGATGATTGTAATTTACAAAAGACATGGATGACCTCACCAAGTTTTGTCATTGTTCCATCAAATGCAACAAATAGGTGTCTAACCTAATCACTTCAACTTTGCCAGCATACTCACATCATATGTTAAAATAAGTGATTTGGAATAGAATATGGACATCCATGTAAATATAGGCTCTGAAAAATGACTCTATTCTTTTCATGTAAATATTAAATCTTGTTTTGTAGTTTTTAGTTGAATTTTTTTGTAAGTGTTGATCCAAGTGGATCCATGTACCGTTCCATTTTTCAAAGTCTTCAAATTCTATTCAAATCATTTTCATATTGAATAATTCATCGATAGCTCTCTATCACTTTTTGTGGTTCAAAAAATGGAGTCCAGATGCTCAAGATATAGCTAGTTGAAGAAATCTTGTGATAGGTAAAAAAGGGGTATCAAAAGTGACGTGGCACTATTGAAATATGTGTTAGGTTGTGGAGCTAAAAGCTTCAATTGATGCATACATGGAGGAGTTGCTGAGTGTTACAGTCACTGGCATCGGTTAGACCAACTGACGTCGGTCAGGGGTGAACAAGAAGGAAACTAACATCGGCAGGAGTCGGCTGATGTCGGTCATCTCCAGGCAGACAGGGACCGATGCCGGTTGCCTGTGGCAGTTCCAAAACTATTTGTTGCATGAACAGTTAGTTTGTTGAACTGATTGTTTGCATGTAAAGGCTATTTTTGGTCTTGAGTTGTGTGTCTAATTATTGTAAATTAGAAGTCTAAGTTATTGTTTAGCATGGGATCTATTTATAGACCCATTGGCATATATTGTAGCATGAGCAAAAGAGGAAGGCAAGGTAGATCCTTCCAATTGTAAGAACAAGTTGATATACAAGTGGCAGCAAGATCAGGGAGAAGTTCTACATGGTAAGCAAGATCATTTGAGTTTCAAGTTGTTGCAAGTTCATGGGAGATTTACTTGAAGTACTTTGAGTACTTGTGTACTGGCAGGGTTATTATTGACTGGTTGGAGGTGAACACCAACTCTGTGTTTGAGTTGTGTGTTGGGACCATTTTTGGTAGAAAAGTGAACTCTTGAGGGAAAAATATCTGTACATCTGAGAGGTGTGGAAGATTGTGGCATCTTCATTATATTTCCTTCTGGCATGAGTGTTAATACAAGATTGTGTATTGTCTCTCATATTCTGTGTCATTTGTGAATTCTAGTTACTTGTTCATTCTGGTATAATTCCATGTTTAGTTGCTTATACAAGGTAATCATATGTACTCTTATTGAGGAGTTGGATCCTAACAAGTGGTATTAGAGCTTTTGGTTGGGTTACTAATAGGTTGTATCAGATCTGGTTAGTGTTTGTTGATTACAAGTCACTCACAGGGGTTTTTATTTGAGTGGGAGTATAGCAATGGCAGAAAAAAGTAATCTACGAATGGAGAAGTCTAATGGCAAGAACTATCAATTATGGAGGATGTAGATTGAAGATTATCTGTATCAAAAAGATTTGTACTTACCGTTGGGTGGGGTTGCATGCAAACCCATGGATATGAAGAATGAAGAATGGGAGGTTCTTGATCGGAAGGCTCTGGGATCTATAAGGTTAAGCCTTGCATAGTCTGTGATTTCCAACTTATCACAAGCTAAGACAATGGTAGAGTTGATGGAATCTTTGGCAAATTTATATGAAAAACCCTCAGCTTCAAATAAGGTATTTATTATGAACCAATTATTTAATTTGCAAATGTTGGAAGGTGGATCTGTTCATAGTCATCTTAGTGATTTCCATGGTTTGGTAAACCAGTTAAATTCAGTCAATATTGTTTTTGATGATAAAATTAAGGTTCTCTTAATCTTATGCTCATTACCTGAAAGTTGGGAGAGTTTGGTAATGACAGTTAGTAATACTGCGTCTGCTTCAAAAATCTTAAAAGTGGATAATGTTGTGAGTGTAATCTTGAATGAATAAATTCACAGGAAAAGTACAGGGGAATCATCAGGGAATGCTTTGAGTGTTGAAAGCAGGGGAAGGCAAAGAGAGAAGATCAAGCATGAGAGATCAAGGTCAAAGATAGGTAGGAGATCCAAGTCCTGGTATGGAAGAATAACCTGCTGTAAATGTGGAAAGCAAGGGCATGTAAAGAGAGATTATTGGTTAGTTGAAGATCAGCAAGAAGGAACTAAAGAAGTAGATGTTGTAGATGTTGCAGGTATTGTTACATAGGATGCTCTGGTATGTTCTTTGGATAAAGTAGAATCTTGGGTTTTAGATTCTGGTGCCTCTTTCCATGCATCTCCAAATAGGGAATTTTTTCATGAGTATGTCCAGGGAGACTTTGGAGAAATTTATTTAGGGGATGGTAAGCCTTGTCAAATGGTTGGCAAAGGGAAAGTGAAGCTGAAATTGCAGATGGGAAACACATGGGTGTTGAAGGAGGTCATGCATATCCTAGTCCTAAAGCAAAATTTGATTTCTATTAGAAAGTTGGGTGATGAGGGTTGCACAGTAACTCTCACAGCGGACTCTTGGAAGGTTACTAAGGGTGAACTTGTTGTATCAAGAGGTAAGAAAGTAGGTACGCTTTATCTATCTACTTGTATTACTGATTCTCCTTTTGGTTTATCTACTTTAGCTGTAGATTAAAAGATGTGGCTTAATAGGCTTGGTCACATAAATAAGAAGGAGATGCATGTTCTTGAGTCAAAGGGTATGCTTTCGGATTTGAAAAGCATGGATTGAGATTTTTGTAAGCAAAGGAAGAAAGTGACATTTCTTGAGAAATCTGATGTTCATGACAAGAACAGGAAATCCTTAGTTTTCAAGGAGAAGATGATGGATAGAGATCAATGCAAGGGACTAAAGAATTCTGAGCAGAGCAAGGTTGATATGGACAAGGGTTTGATCCAAAAGGAGCTCGCGGGTAGAAGTCATCGCTCACAAGTAAAACATAGAGACCGACATCGGTTAGAAAACTAACGTCAGCATCCAGACAAGGATCGACATCGTCTATGTGCATCCCAATGTCAGTGACTCCAGATAGGTAAACATTGGCATCGTTCAGGGGGAACCGACATCGGTGATGAGGTAGTCACATGGAACCGATAGCGGTTGGTTACAGACTGAGATGTGACTGGCATCGATCACTGAGATGGATTTTGGGTGGACATCAAGATGTCAAGGAGTCTCAAGTGCCCATATGGAGGAATTAAAGGGTATGTAAGCCTCAAATTCATCATTTCCTTTCTTTACACTACTTGTTTCTCACTGATGGTCAAGAATTAGGAAGTTATTAAAGAAGCAGAGCAAGTAGATCTAAGAAACAGTGGGAGCTTGGCATGGATGAAAGATGTGATTCCTTGGAGAAGAACCAAATGAGAGTTTTTTGGTGGAGTTGCTAGCTGGAAGAAAGCACTGAGAGACAAATGGATGTTCAAGATAAATAAGAGTGGGAATGGATACGTGAGATGGAAGGCCAGGGTATATGGTCTTGTGTTAGTTGCAGGACAATGGAGGTTTGACCATTATGTTTCTCTTTACCAGGTTGGATAATATTAGCTACATTATCATGTTACTGTATTGTGTTCTTGTTGCAGGGTTACATATACAGGGAGTTGTTGAACTAAAGGTAAATTTAGTTCAGAGGTGTGTCATGAAGAATCTGGGAGCAGCAAGATTCTTTGGCATGAGTGCGTTCTAGGGACATGGAAGGTCACATGTTGATTTTGTCTCTAGATGATTGTGTGAAACTGATTAGCACGCTGATGGTTGGACAGTTCTATGAACAGTGTCTTGATTCACATAATGAGGTTAAGTGCATGGTATGTACTAGACTTGAGATTTCCCAAGTAGTGGGAGTTGTAAGCAAGTTTGGGTCAATCTGGGAAAGAAACACTGGAGGGCAGTTTAGTGGATTCTCAGGTATTTGAGAGGGACTAGCAATAGGTTGACATGTTATGCAGGGTCAATTTCTTTTCTACATGGGTTTGTAGATGTAGATGTGGTAAGGTGATTTGGATGACAGGAGGTGCACCGCAAGATTTGTGGTAGTTGGTCTTCAAGAGTGATCTTGAAGAGGGATACAATGCCAGAAAACAAACTAGATGGTGTACAGGTACAAGTACAATTGTAGCTATTTATCTCCAAGTGGGAGATTGTTAGGTTGTGGAGCTAAAAGCTTTAACTGATGCAGACATGGAGGAGTTGCTGAGTGTTATAGTCACTGGCATTGATCAGGCCAACCAATGTCGGTCAAGGGTGAACAAGAAGGAAACCGACATCGATAGGAGTCAGCCGATGTCGGTCATCTCTAGGTAGATAGGGATCGATGTCAGTCGCCTGTGGAAGTTCCAGAACTATTCATTGCATGAATAGTTAGTTTGTTGAACTGATTGTTTGCATGTAAAGGATATTTTTGGTCTTGAGTTGCGTGTCTAATTATTGTAAATTAAAAGTCTAAGTTATTGTTTAGTATGGGATCTATTTATAGACCCATTGGCATGTATTTTAACATGAGCAAAAGAAGAAGGCAAGGTAAATCCTTCCAATTATAAAAACAAGTTGATCTTCAGGTGGCAGCAAGATCAGGGAGAAGTTCTACATGGTAAGTAAGATCATTTGAGTTGCAGGTTGTTGCAGGTTCATGGGAGATCTACTTGAAGTACTTTGAGTACTTGTGTACTGGCAAGGTTATTACTAACTGGTTGGAGGTGAACACCAACTCTGTATTTGAGTTGTGTGTTGGGACCTTTTTTGGTAGGAGAGTGAACTCTTGAGGGAAAGAGATCTGTACATCTGAGAGGTGTGGAAGATTGTGGCATCTTCATTGTATTTCCTTTTGGCATGAGTATTAATACAAGATTGTGTATTGTCTCTCATATTCTATGTCATTTGTGAATTCTAGTTACTTGTTCATTTTGGTATAATTCCATGTTTAGTTGCTTATACAAGGTAATCATATGTACTCTTATTGAGGAGTTGGATCCTGACAATATGCCAAGTGGACCAATATAAATTTGACACATGGAAAAATAATTAGGTGAAAAAAATTTGGTTTGGTTTTTTTATCCACATGATATTTTAAAATTTCAAAACATTTCAACAAGGCGCCAAAGGCCAAATTGCCATGTCACCCGCCACATCATCATGCTAAGACTAAGTCAAAGCATAGCCTAAGTTGGCACCTAAGTATTAGGCATTTGAAAAGGAAAAAAACTATTCTATTTTAAGCATTAAAAACTAAATTCCCAGCAAATGTGGGACAAAACAAGTCGAAGCGCGCCAAAAACAAGGAGGAAGCTGACCTTTTCTCTCATCCCAAGCACCTAGAAAGGTGGCTGGCAGTTTTGAACCTTTGACCTACTGACCAAAAGGTTAATGCCTTGACCACTTCAGACACGGAGGTCAAAGTGTTATAAAAGGGACTAAATTCTACTTGAATAAACACAGAAAGTCGACTGTGTAAGGAGTTTTACGAAGATTAGAGTCTTATTTTTGATTTGTACGGCCTTGGGCCATTATTTTCAAGTCTAAGAGATATATTTACAGGCAAGTAGAGATCATAGAAGGTGAATTGAAGACTTTTATTGATTTTGGAAGCCATTTGTTGCATAAAATTAATGAGAATGGTCCTCACTTCGAATGGACCCAGAGACGTAGGCTATTGAAGCCGAACTCCGTTATCAATTTGCTAGTGATTTCTTCTAATTTTTATCTACTATTTTATAATTTTGATCTTCATTTTTAATTATGGTTATAATTTCTTTATTCAAAATTTAAAAAAAAAATCAAAAAATAGAAAGATCTTTTAAATGCAAAAGTGAGTTGTTCAAATTTTCCACACTTGCATTTTCAGTTTACAGATTAGATTTTTGGTATCAGAGCTAGGTTGTTATTTAACAGTGATTGCTAGTGTATGTTGACAAGGTATAAATCTCAAAAGTGTGAAGGAAAATGCATTGAGTATAATCCAGAGATTGGTTCAAGGCATGCTTCAAGGATGGCCGAAGAAGAGATGGAATCCAAACAAGATTTCCACCGAGCTTTCATGGACATGAGAAGCATGGTTGAGGAACTATACCATGATAAACAAAGGAAATCTGAGAATGGAAAAGAAGGTGATTCACGAGAATCAAAAGGTAAAGAAACCAAAAAACCTTCTTCATCAGATGATAGCAAAAAAATTGTGAAATCTCCACCTTCACTAAAATTGGATATTATGTTTGAATTACCAATGTTTAATGGCAAATTTAATGCTAAAAAGTTGGATAATTGGGTCAAGTAGATTGATGTTTATTTTAGGGTCCAAAAGATTGCAAGGGATGAATCAAAAATTCATTTGGCTACTCTTTGTATGGGAGGCATAACTCTCATCTAGTGGGAGAATAAGTTGAAGGAAGCCGAGCTTCAAAAAGGTAACTCGATTTCTACTTGGAATGAATTTATTGAAGAACTCAGAAATCAATTCTATCCTTTAGACTATATGCAACAAGCCATGATGGATTGGCAAAGTTTTAGACAAGGAAAAGGCCAAAGTGTTCAAGATTATACACAAGAATTTAGGAAAAAAGCTTTACTTTTGAATGTTCCTCTATACACACAAGAAACACTGCTAAAATATATAGGTGGGTTGCATAGTTACTTAAGACATATGATTCTTATGTTCAATCCCACTAATTTAGATGCAGTATGTGTTCAAGCCACTCATTTATAGGCTAGAGGAAAATAATCAAAAGAATCTTTTCCTAAAGTAAAATGTAAGCAATCTAATGCTAAGCAATCCAAAGGGGAAAGTTCATTAGGAAAGGGTAAACATAAATCCACTTATACTATTAAAAAAGAAGGAAAACCATTTTGTAATCATTACAAGAAAAATCATGATGAGTCTAAGTGTTGGAGACTACATCCTAAGTTAAGGCCTAAGAGGTATCAAAAGAAAGAAAATAAGGCTAATGCTATGGTTCAGGACTTAGGTTCAGATTCAGGGGATGAAACTAAGATTACAGCTATGGGATTACATTATGATTTTTCTCTTTCAGTTTCTAGCACTAATGTTGCATCTTCTTCTAAATAGAATTCTATGCATGTTGATAAGAAAAGAAATTAATTGTTCCACATTAGAGTTGTTTCAAAGCATATTAAGATTGACACTCTATTTGATAGTGGTTCACAAACAAATTTAATTTTTGAAGAGGTTGTTAAGAAGCTAGGCTTACAAACCAATCCCCATCTAAAGCCTTATCCACTAGGTTGGGTGTGTGACAATGCAAAGCTACAAGTCTCACAAACTTGTAGGCTAAGGTTTGCCATCACATCCAAGTTCATAGACGAGGTTGAGTTGGATGTTGCTCCATTGGACATATGTGGGATTATTTTGGGAAGCCCATATCTTTATGATAGAAAATCAATCTTCTATAGAGAAGAGAATAAGTACTTGCTTGCTAAGGATGGCATTGAATATATAGTTAGAGCACATCACATTAGAACAAGTCTTTCCATGGTTACAGTAGGGAAAATTAAAAGACTAGTCAATTCAAGGAAGAATTTTTGTCTCATGTTGATTAAGTCTAAGGAAAAAGAATATTCTCAAGCTTTGGAAAAGTGTGATCCTAGACACAAGAATGAATTTGTTGAAATCATTTCTACTTATGATGATGTATTTCAGGATCCTAAGGGCTTGCCCCCTAAAAGGGGAGTTCAACATGAAATTCAGCTATTGCAGGATTCTCCTCTCCCTAACATTGGCATGTGCAGGTTATCAGTGGCAAAAAATGAGGAAATAAAAAAATAGGTAATGGATCTATTGGATAGAGGTGTTATTCATCCAATTTCATCTCCTGTTGGTTCACCAATTATTTTAGTGCTAAAGAAAGATGGCATTTGGTAAATGTGTGTTGATTTTCATCCTTTAAACAAAATTACTATTAAAAATAATTACCCTCTTCCTCGTATTGATGATTTGTTGGATCAATTAAAACATGCTATTTATTTCACTAAGCTAAATTTGAGAAGTGGATATCATCAAGAATAAATGAAAGTGATGTGTGGAAAATCGCATTCAAAACAAAATAGGGATTGTCTGAATGGCTTGTTATGCCTTTCAATTTGTGTAATGCCTTGGCTACATTCATGAGATTGATGAATGATGTTTTTAGATAGTTCCTTGATGATTTTGTTATAGTTTACTTAGATGATATATTGATTTTTATCAAGTCTTGAGAAGAGCATGTGATCCACATTAAGAAATTCATGGATGCATTATGAAGGAAAAAACTTTATCTAAAAATGTCAAAATGTGAATTTGGCAAGACCTCTTGATATACTTGGGTTACATTGTAGGACATGGTAAATTGAAAATTGATCATGTAAAAGTGGCAGTCATTGTTAATTGGCTTACACCCACTAACACAACTGGGGTTAGAAGTTTTCTTAGTGTAGTACAATTTTGGTGAAAGTTTATTTCTCAATTTTCATATATTACATCACCTTTGCATTCTTTGACAAGTGTGAAATAGGTCTTTCAGTGGGGAGGCAAACATCAAAAAGCCTTCGACACTTTGAAAGAAAAGATAAGTACTACTCCAATCTTGGCACTTCTTGATATACAACAACCATTTGAGATCGAGATGGATGCAAGTGAGTATGTTATGGGAGTTATTTTAATGCAAGGTAAGAAACTAGTTTGTTATCATTCTAAAACCTTTACAAGTGCAGTAAGAAAATATCCAACTTATGATAAGGAAGTGTATGCATTGGTTCAAAGTGTTAAAAATTGGAAACATTACTTAATGGGAAAAGAAACAATAATACATACAGATCATTAGCCCTTACAGTATCTCCAATCACAAACCAAACTACAACAGTCTAGAATTTTTCATTGCATGGGTTTCTTATAACAACTTCATCTTGTGATCAAGTATAAAAAAGGTATTCAAAATAAGGTTGGAGATATGCTATCTAGGCCTCCTATAGTTGTTGCATCTATTATTTTACAACATGGTTCTTTGTCTCATGAAAGTTATAAAGAATAATATGTGAATGATCTTGATTTTCAAGATGTTTATAAAGACTTGATGAGTAGTAGACAAGTAGAAGAATTGGACTACCATGTACACAATGATCTTTTGTATCATTTTGGTAAACTATGTATTCATCAAAATGAGAGGGTGCACATGATTAGAGAAGCACATACTTCTCTTATTTATGGTCATTTTGGAGTTGTTAAAACTATTGCACATTTGAAGATGTATTGTTATTGGTCTCATATGTAGGAAAATGTTGCTAACTATATAAAGGGATGTACACTTTGTGCCACAAGTAAACCTAGTAATAGGAAACTAGGACTCTATACTCCTCTACTTGTTCCTACTCACCCCTGGGAAAGTATCTCCATGGATTTTATGGGGGGGTTGCCTATGACACAAAGAAAACATGACTATTTATATGTGGTTGTGGATAGATTTAGTAAAATATGTGTTTTGATTCATTGCACTAAGCAAATTAATGGCAAAGGCACTACACATTTGTTCTTTAAACATGTATGGTTTCATTTTGGTTTGCCTACTTCAATTATTTATGATCAAGATTCTCAATTTATTGGGGAGTTTTGGTCAACTTTGTGGTGACTAATGGACACTAAATTAAAAAAGAGCACTACATTTCATCCACAAACTGATGGACAAATAGAGATTGTGAACTCTACTATGGTACATTTGTTTAGGGGTTATAGCAATAAAAATCCAAAGTTATGGGATGAACAATTGTGTTACATATATCATGCATATAACCAGGCACTTCATTCTTCTATTACAAAATATCCATTTGAATTTTGTTATGGATACTTGCCTAAATCTCCTCTAGATGTTTGCTATGGACAAGATACAGCTGTTGGTGAACCAAAAGAAGCCATTCGAGCCAAGAAGTTCATTGAACAAATATAGCTCATTCATCAAACTGTTCATACTCAATTGGAGAAAAGTCAAGCCAAGTACAAATCCAGGCATGACAAACATTGTATTGATCACCAATTTATTGTAGGCGATATGGTATGGCTTCACATTAGTAAGGAAAGACTGACAGGTGAAGGTAAAAAGTTGAAACCAATCCGGTATGGTTCTTTTCAGATAACAAAAAAAATTGGCACAAATGCTTTCTGATTATATTTACCATCTTACATGCAGATTTATTCAGTTGTAAATGTGGAAAATCTGAAATTGTATGAGCCTCCAATGATAATTGATCATGATGAAAGTGTATTCATTCCTTTCATTGATGATTTTTCTCCTGAATATCTAATAGAATTGTAGGAAGATACTATACTTGATAGGAATATGCGGACTTCATGAAGAGGTAATGTTGAATATCTTCATGTTGGTCTCAAAGGGATGCACCCAAGCAGGGCCAAATGGATGGAAGTCAGAAAGGTGAGGGAAAAATACCCTCACCTCATTACCAATTAATTTCAACTTTCAGAGGTCCAAAAGTTCCCAGTTGGGAGGAATGATCTAGGTGGATCCATGTACTATTCCATTTTTCAAAGTCTTAAAATTTTGTTCAAATCATTTGCACATCGTAGAATTCATCAAGATCTTTCTAGATCTTTTAGTGGTTCGAAAAATGGAGTCTGGATGCTCAAGATATAGCCAGTTGAAGAAATCTTGCAATAGGTAAAAAAAGGGGTGTTGAAAGTGATGTGGCACTATTAAAATATGCCAAGTGGACCAATAACCATTTGACACGTGGAAAAATAATTAGGTACAAACAAATTTTGGTTCGGTGTTTTTATCCACATGATATTTGAAATTTTCAAAATGTTCCAATAAGGCACCAAAGGCCAAACTGCCATGTCACCCACCATGTCATCATGCTAAGACCAAGTCAAAGCATAGCCTAAGTTGGTGCCTAAGTCTTAGGCATTTGAAAATGAAACAAACTTGTCTATTTTAAGCATTAAAAATTGAATTCCTAGCAAATGTGGGACAAAACAAGTCAAAGCACACCAAAAACAAGGAGGAAGCTGACCTTTTCTCTCATCCCAAGTGCCTAGAAAGGTGGTCGGCAATTTTAAACCTTTGACTTGCCACCAAAAAGGTTAAAGCCTTGACCACTTCAGTCACAGAGGTTGAAGTGTTATAAAAGGGACTAATTATACTTGAATAGACATATAAAGCTGACTGTGTAAGGTGTTTTAAGAAGATTAGAGTCTTATTTTTGCTTTGTACGGCCTTGGGCCATTATTTTTAGGTCTGAGAGATATATTTATAGGCAAGCAGAGATCAGAGAAGGTGAATTGAATACTTGTATTGATTTTGGAATCCATTTATTGTACAAAATTAATGAGAATGATCCTCACTTTGAACAAACCCAGAGATGTAGGCTATTTAAGCCTAACTCTGTTATCAATTTGCTGGTGATTTCTTCTAATTTGTATTTGTTGTTTTATAATTTTGATCTTCATTTTTTATTCTGGTTATAATTTATTTATTCAAAATTTAAAGAAAAAGTTAGAAAATAGAAAGATCTTTTAAATTCAAAAGTGAGTTGTTCAAATTTGCCACACTTGCATTTTCAGTTTACAGATCAAGCGCAAACTCACAAATGCAAAATGTACAAATGCACAATGTCACTTAATAAATCACGAGTTGTGTAGTTTTTGTTTACACATTTCAAATGATGTAAAAGCACATAATCATTTTTTCACCATTCAAGTGGTGAAATTTTTTAATCTTATTTTTTCACTTAGTGTAATTGTACCAATGCACTTTTACACCACTTAAGTGGTGCATTTTTTAATCTCATTTTTGCAACTTAAAAAATGTAGAAAAGGTTGTTATGCACCGTAACCACCTCCCCATGCTATAAATATGAGTATAAGGCTCTTTATAAAGGGACTTTTTGGAAGTGAAACTATGTGTATATTTTTTTTGAAGAGCTAATATTTGCTATCAATTAAATAAAAGATTGAAACTTGGAGATTTTGCAAGCTTTGTATTAAAAATAAATTCATGAGTTATATCTTTGTATGTGATTCACCTATTTTTATATTTTTACTTTTAATTCATCTTTGTAATCATTACCAAATTATCATATAATGAGAAATTCAAATTATGTATTTCTTTTAGAATCTCTTGTGTTTTTTCTATGAATGTAAAATCTCATTGGGGTTTAAGCATTAATTTGATTATCTTTTGCAAGTAAATATGGGATGATTGTCTTTGGTTTACTATTAGCATTATAAAATTATATTAGTACATATTTTTCACTCATAATGGTGTATTATGTCTTTATCACCCATTGAGTAAGAAATATTTCCATGCACACAGTGTTTTTCCCATCTTGAACTATTCTGGTAAGTTTTTATATTTAGCTACCCAGAGTTTTCTTTCATTTTTCCAAGTATTATCATAGTAGTTTATGTGTTTAATATAATATAATAACCATTTTATCCCTTATTCCTTTATTTTATCAATTTTTATCTTCTTTCAATTATTTCCTTCTTTACTCCCATTTCCTTTTTATCTCCTTTATGTACTTTTAGGTTAAAAGTATGAAACCCCCAATAGAAAACATTTTTATTGTAAATAGTTGTGAATTATTTTCCCCTAATTTTACCTTTATATATTTAAATAAATTTATCTCCACCTACTGATAAGAGAGGGACTTTATCTTGTATTGTTTATTAACGCAAGGAGTCAATTCCCATACTATTGATTCAAAGTCACCAATTTTTCCATGTAACAATTTTTTTGAGCCAGTAGTTTTTGATGACTCAACTAGGGATCAAGAAGCTTTATGCACATGATTTTCATACATTTCAAATAAACTCCCCTATAATTGAGGTTACTGACTCCATTGATAAAAAGTACCCATTGCCTACACCTTCCTAATTATATAAATGGTGTTGGTTCACCCCAACCCCAATGTTTTTAGTGTCCCATGGAGAAAACATTTTAGGCCATTGGATTTGGCCCATTATAATGAGTTCCCATCTAGATCAAGGAAGATATTTCCAAATTTCTCAAATAAAATGGTCAAGATGTAGATAAACATATATAGGCCTTCATAGTGTCTTGTAGCATCTTGAGAGTTATGTATGAGGATGTTGTTATGAAAATTTTCATTGAAACTTTCATTGGACTTGTTGTTGAGTGGTTATGGAACTTAGAATATGGATGTGTTATGTATTTCAACTCTTTGAAGAACAAGTTCCTATACAAATTCAAATCAACTGTGAAAATTTGTACACTTTTATTATACTTATTCCATATTCAAAAGTGAGATGATGAGTTGATGTGAGATTTTATAGCATTTTTATAAAAAAAAATGAGACTAATCCCTCAAACAAATCAACCAAGTCTAAATAATCAACTCCACATTTTCATTGGTTCTCTTCACCCAAAAATCAAGTTCATGTTGATGAGGAACAAGGTAAATGAATTGGTGGCTACACAATAAGATGCCATCGATATTGAAGATGATTTGATCATGTCTAGAATGTTGAAGAAAGAGGGTTTAAAATTTAATACAACTATTGTGAATGATGTTGAATAAACAATGAAACTTGATACAATCAAGAGTCTACAATATTTAGAAAGGAGAGTTCAAAGAAAATTTCCTTATCAAACATGTCATAACTCTAAAAGAGAAAAAGAGAAAATGATACCTATCACATATGTTTGTTTATTTATTTATTTTTTCAAAATCATGGAAGAAGTTGAATAATTAGAAGAACTAATGATTGGTCAAATAAGAGGTGAATAATTGTCTTGCCCCTTAGCAAAAAGGAGAAATATTTGAATATTTCACAAGATTACTTAAACCCCATGGTCCTAGGAGAAAAAAGGTTATCTAAAAAACAATAGATAAAACCACAAATAGAAAAGAGTAATAGTACAAAGCGTGATGTTGTACTTTTTGAAAGATAAGATATTGTGTAATTGATATTCAACAAAGTAGATGATCCCTTCATTATTAGAATGAATAATTCAATAGTTAAAAATGAATATTCCTTAGGTATTTCAATTTTGGAGTTTACTATATAAAAAATCTCTATAGGATCTTAATCCAAATTAGTCAAGTCTGAACAAATTAAAAATCATGATCATGCCAAGATTTAGGTCAAAAAAGACATAAATACGAAAAACATGAATGGTTCTTATTGACTATTTTGACCAAAAATCAAAATGGGTCAACCCCCTATAGCCAAAAAATTATATAGGGGTCTAACATAGTTTCATAGGGTGTTTTGTTTCTCATTAGATGTAATTTTATGTCGTGTGTGCCTTGATCATGATTTAATTAAGTCTAATATCATTTTGAGTCACTTAGGAGTCATTTTAGGGTCATTTATGAAAGTGGCATGGTTTTAAAGGTGTCCAAGTGTCTCATATTTCTTCCCAACATCCAAGATGTCAGTTCATCTAAAACTTGTAGGTTTTCTAACTAAAAATCTTGAAACAATTGTAAAATAAGAGTTTGGAACTTGTAAGATCTATATGGGAGTGTGACACATGTGAAAACCTTGTGGGATGACTCTTCAACTCCCTTAGACTCAATTCTATGTTTGACATGATTTGAAAGTGCCAAAAAAATGTAAAAAAACATTCTACTTTCCCATTGCTCCACCAAGCACACAGAACCAGTCCACATGTTTATGCTTGGTATGGCCAATTGGAGAAGTTTCAGACCAAGCACCTTTAGGTATGGTAGTAAAATTAGATAGATTCATTTTCATAATAATATTTCAAGTATTTTTCAATTGTGCTTTATCAATCATCTTTAACAAGTTGACTATGTTTTTCTACTCATTTTTTCCCATCTCTTATAGGTTTCTATCTTGTTTGGATGATTTTGTAAAATACATATGATGTAATTGAATCCATATGACATGGAAGTATTCACCTAATTTTAACCATGATTTATCTCATATTTTTAAATATTTTGATAGCTCAAACAACTCACTTTTTAGGAAGGTGTTGATAGTGAACTTACACTCTAATTTCACCATTTGCATAAAGTCTCTTTATTTGAAATGGCTTAAATAAAATGTAGTATGGTGTCTTACTAATTCCAATACCAATCACATAAATATCCTCCTTTCAGATTCTCAACCTACATGGTTAGAATCATAGAGGTTGCAATTCAATGGCATACTCATAATCAACTTTCTATCCACTTTCACTTGTGGTCATGTATATGAAGCTTATCTAGTGTGATCACATAAGTGTAATAAAGGTATTTTAAATTATTTCAAGTCATTATGAGCTGAAGAGAGTCCATTTGAAATTTTGGAGAGGACACAAGATTGGATGCAAGTTTATGCACCATACAAACCAGTTACTCAATTACCATTGTTTGGTCTATAACTATGTATTAAAGATATCACATTATAATAGAGGATTTGAAAGTTATTTCAAGATATTAATAGTGACAAACATACATTTGATGAATTGGTAATGATTATAGGTTTGTTCATGACATCATGCACTATGCACATTGCTCCAATTCTACTCACTGCCTACAAATTATAAAATGTCCACCTATAGGTGGTACCACAGAGAGCTAAGGTGTCACATAGGAGTGTTGAATCATGTGGTTAAACCATTATTAAGGTCCTATTATTTTTAATATATCATGTTAGATCTATTTTAAATGATATATTTCTAGGCAAGGCTGAATGTCACTTCCAAAGATGATGACTATGGAACTTAGGGACAAGATCCATAAAATCACAAAATAGAGTACCTAGCCATTTTAGGGAGGTCATATGACAAATTTATCTAGAGTTTTAAAACATATAAATGTTCATTCCTTGTATATTCCACATAGGAGAGGATCTATAAAAAATATGGAGGGTATTTGACTAGTGGAAATTAGTATTTGGGGGCCTCAAAGTTGCCCATTTGAACATTGAACTCCTTCATTATCACCTACAGGGTTTGGAGATTCAAAGTGACCTTAACATCCTAAAGTGAAAATAAGGCATATTATCATGTTTGGATGACCTTAATGAGTTAATGGAATACCATTGAGAATAAATAACATCATGATAATTTGGTATGTGTGTTTTTGAGTCCCATCCACACCTACATGTGCCTCTCACCTGGGATGTTAATATACAACAGAATGTGAAGTCTTGAAAATGCATAGTAAAATATTAGACATGGAAACCTATGAACATAGAGACACTTATATGTTTAAATTTATCCCTAATACCCAATATGGTTCCCATGTATTATATGACATAGGTTTTAAGGATAAAATCCACCTACAGGACCCTACATAACCAATTGTAGTTGATTGTGAGGGGCAGAGAGCAAAAGGGTTAGGGTTCTTGATGTGGGCATAACCCAAGCATAAAATGAGTGAGTAAAAATAATTTATAAATGATAATATAAGGCTTAAATTATGATTATTTAATTTTTTCAAAGCCTAAACTATGAAGGACCACCTATAAGTATAGTGTTTTGAAGTAAAACACAGTTAAAAAATGGTACTTAGTCTAGGCCAACCAAGGTAGGGTGTGAACAATGAAGAGTTGGAGAGGGTATAATTAATTAAATTATTGTAAAATAATAAAATATATGTAATTATAGCCTCAATATATTTAAATAATGAATATAAATGAATCTATGGTGCAACACATAGTCTACATGGGAGAACCTTGCACATAATCCCATTTTCAGGGCTCTATCTTGGATTTTGGATTTGGAAGGACCAATTACATAAAATATGGAAAAAATTTGGTTTATATGGTCTCCATTAATTTTTTAATCCCCTAAAATATCTATTTTTTATTAGATAGGGTAGGTACCCTCTATTTTGTCTCAGACAAGGTACTTCCCTAGAAGCACAAACCCTACAGTCTTGAAGGATGGATGTAAGGGAATGACATATGGGTTTATTAAAACTTAAAAATACATGTCGTAATTTTAATTAAACATAATAAAAAATGATAAACCTTTAAAATAATGTATAACCTCAATAGGGTGGTATAGACCTTCAAGGATGTAAACAAGCTTATTAGGCAACGTTTTGTCCTAATGCCCAAATGGAGGTTAATTTCAATTATAACCTTGGTAGAGAAATCTAATGGATTATAGAATGTTCATAATGGAATAAAATATGTTTTAAATCTCTTGTTACATATAATATTCTAAAATAAATCCATTTGTGGCTCAAAGACAACTTAGGGTAGTGCAAAATGAGAAATCAAACTCGATAGGGTGAGTTTGAATGCTCACATCTTCTTGAAGGCAGTGTATAGAGGTCCAAGGTGTTTGTGTAAGTTTATATGGGTATATATATATATATATATATATATATATATATATATATATATATATATATATATATATATATATATATATATAGATATATTTAAACTCAAACATCTCATCTTTATGAACAAATATTAAGAGAAAAAAGGACCTAAAACCCTACAAAACCCTGAATAAGAACCTGATGAAGGAAATGAAAGAGAAAAACTATCCTAGTAGGCCAGAATGAAAATGAAAGTGTTTTATAATTTTAGGAGAATCTATAAATACCATTTAAATCCACTTTAGGTGTTCCCTATCTATAGGGACAAGGTAAATAATTTATTTATTTGACTATTTTTAGTGTTTTTTAGGTTTTAAGGACTTTCAAGAGATACAACCTACTTTGGAAGGAATCTCAGGACTTGGAATAACTCACTATGACAATTTTATGCAAATAAAAAACTCCTCAGTGTTTCTACCATCACCTTCATCTAAGCTAGTCAAAAATGGCAAAGTGAGAAAGATAGTGAGAAGTGTGAGAACTTCAATTGGAAGCCTATTTAAGGTATAACTAAGTAATATAATTCCTAAGAGGATATTTAAAAGTGTCATTCACTCCATTTTATTTATTTTCATGGGAAAATAAAGCCAATTTTGAGTCCAAGTGTGAGGAGTGAGTGGAGGAGGAGTTTATTTGACTACAGATAGTGATGGCTCACTTCCAAGAGAATCCAAATATTATGGAAAGATAAAATGCATGAAATATAATATTTAAAATCCCTCCATCTTATTTCAATCATGATATCTGTCCATAATCATTTTTTTGATGTTATAAAAGGGGTGAATTATGAAGGTAGTTTTATTGTGCAAAGTGAAAACTCCTACGCCACATTTCATGAGTCTCATGACTTGGTGAGACATTTATACTATCAAACCTTGAATGGTATATCTCTTGATACATTATAATTCACATGTAACTTCACCTCTCATCATGAAAAATTTTATTATGAATCTTGGACTTCTCTTTTCCCACATCTCTCTTAGGTTCTATAAGTAGCTACCATTTTGGCCTTTGCAATCTAATACCACACCATGTATGGAAAAGCCCTACTAGAATGATGTCATATTTTACCTTTGAACATTAATGAAAATATATTTTTTAGTTTATTAAATAATTTATAAGTGTTTAAGTGATCTATGGTGATGAAAAGTGATAATTCTCTATCCTTTCTTCTGTTATCCTTTCATGTTTGAGCAAGAGTTCCTATTCTAATAGTTTGTATAGAGTGTAGTCAAATGTGTTAGTATATTTCAAGTATATCATTATCCTTAGATTTTTAAATTTTCCATCTATTTAATTTGAATTTTGTTTCTTCATACATCTCACCTCTATATTGAAATGCTCATGTTATAATCCTTTAGGACTTTGAGACTAGTTTGTATGTCTTATTTCATTATAATTGGAATTTGATGATCATGTGGAGATATTATTGGTGTAATAACCACATATAATAGGTTATATTAATGTAAATTCTAATTCTTTTACCTATAAATAAGTACTATTTAGGTGATAAGTTTTTCAAGATACATTCAGGGAGTTAGCCCTCTAAATCTAGAGGCTCACTTCCACTATAGGTACACCCATGTACTTGAAAGTTACCCATGTTACCCAAATATGGAATAGGATTGAAACCCCTCTTATAGGGTGAAATATTTTTTGATAATTGTTCTAGCACACCCAACGGGACCATTGTCTTCAAGATAACTTTTCAATGTGAATGTTGGTATCGACAACATTAGCTATAAATTGATGTGCTTCTTAGCATTTGGTGACTCCATTAAGGGAAATATAGTTTAAGGACATTATTTTTTCATAAGCTTCTTATCATAATTCATGGTTCTCACTAGGTCATCATCTATTATAGTGTTCAATGCCATTAATTCACCTATTCAACCTAAACTTCCTCTTGAAGTTCAATATCCTCATCCTAATCTGCCCTTTGAAGACCAAGAGAATTTTTCTAGTCAAGAAAGCCAAGAGAGTGAAGAGGCTGAAAAAATTAAAGATATTGAAGAATAAATAGCTATTCCTCATTATTTCCTTTCCTTTAATACTAAAAATCTAATTCACCTTCAAGTATATGATGTCATTCCTTCTAATGTCATAAAAGGTGTGCCCATATTCAATGGTGAGATTCATGTTACACCTAGTAAACATAGTAGAAATGTCTCCAAATTTTATAACTTCCACAATTTCACTCAATAAAACATTCCCATTAGAATCCTTGACATGTCCGTTATAGGTAAATCTCTTGATTGGTAAAGGACTCTAGAAGTTGGATGCATCACATCATGGGATGATTTTAGAGTGTTGTTGACCTCAGGTTTTCGAAATGAAAGTGACCATGCTTCTCTCATACATCAACTCAATGTGATCAAAAGAGGATCCAAATAAATAATGCATGACTTCAGTGAGAGGTTTCAAAATACATGTTGTATATTTCCCCATACCATGAGTCTACCTCCTAGTTTTGTGTTCCCTACCTACTTAAGAGCCATTAGAACTAAAATTGCTAACATGCTCTAATCCATGGGTGGTTCCACTCTTCTTGAATCATATGAACTCACTATGAAATATGAAAATGGTCCCATTCAAGATATAAGGTTGCCTCCTAAGTTTTATATGCCTCTATTATCTCATACTTCTCCTAATAATCCAAATGTATCCCAAATCCCCAATTTTAATACCAAGTCTAAGGCTAATCCTAAAAAGGTAGATAATGTGATGGACAAATATGCATATATTCAATGGTTGGAAGATAAGCTAGGATGAAGGAATATAAAAAAAGGAACCTATCAAAACTCATACCTCTGTCAACAATAATATGGTCATAAATATGGAAGAGGAAAGGGCCAATGGTAGTTTAATCCCAATAGGGTTGGAAATGGGTACAATCCTAACTCCACCACCAATGTAAGAGAGATGGTACCAACTTATAAAAACTTGGTGAAAGGAGAAGATTGTAAACAAGGATAATTAATTTATGATAATTAAGGTGGATATAAATCCCTTCTTTTTCAATGAAAAATATACTCCTCTCCTATCATCTAAGGATGAGGTCATGATGTAATCAAATGAGGATTGATAGCCTCATGAATAAAGTTTCACCAACTTCCTAGTGGAAGACACTTTTGTACTCAATCAAGGAGCCTCTATTGTGTATAATACAAGGTAAAATAGGAATGTTATATTAGGTGAAAATAACATGTCTATAAGCTCATATAATCATCCTCCATGGTAGCTAAGCATGGATGTAATCATGGTAGTTTCAAAATCTCGTACACCTCCTCCAAGTCAAAATGTGGTAAGGTCTAATCAAGTTGTCTCTATTAATCAAGATCCAAGTAATCCTTTTCCTTAAAATATTTAATAAAATGTGATTCATAATTCCCTAAACATAATATATTCCTTGAAAAGTTCCAAAGCATCAATATCTTTGTGGGATGTCCTTCATATGTCTAGCCAAAAAGAGTTATTACAAAAGTAATTGTCCACTATTACCACTAGCCTTTATCCTTAAATTAAAATTAAAATTCATGTTGTCCTTGAAAATTTCCATAATACCATTGTTTAACCATCTACTAGGGTTGAGAAACCTCCACCATTTTATCTCACTCTCATTTTGGGTGACAAATTGGTCCATAATTGCATAGTTGATAGTGAAACGTCTACTTCAGTCATGCCCAAAGTTGTAGATAATAAATTAGGCATAAAATATGAACCACATATCAAAATATTTATCTAAATATATGATACACCTACTAGGAAAATATGACTAATAAACAAGTTTTAGGTTTTATTGCATGATTGTCCTAGATTTCCTATCTTACAAGACAGTTGTTGTTGACCTCCTAGCTCACTTTGTAATCTATCTATCAAGAGAATTTAAAGCCAAGATTGGTGGCTATCTCTCTGATAATTATTTTTTCTTGGAAATTAGGATAATATATGGGACCAAATTGACTATTAAAACTTAACCCCTATCAAGATTTCATATTGAGTCGTACATTAACATAAGTTCCAACTGGAATTATGTTGTCCATGAGAAGGAAGAGACTAATGTGGATGATGGAGCTTATAAACTTTAAGGAATATTTTATTTGTTCTTGTATGAGGGTGTTTTAGATACATATTGATATGATCCTTATGCATACTTTGAGAAAACTGACCTTTGAACGCATATCATGCATGAGGAACCATTTGAAGGAGCTGAGGTAAGTGTCAAACATTTTCATGATACTAAAGGTAATTATATGATTCATGAGTATGATGATCATAGTTTTATGAATATAATTGAGAACCATAGTGGAAAAATTGATGTCTTTATCCCTTCCATTAATGAGGAGGCTTTGGATGATGACACTCATGATGTAGATGAAAATGACTTATGGCAAAAGTTTGATGTCATATGTCATGAGTTTGATAAAATTGGTAATGTTACTCCTTATCTCAATAAGTATACATCTAATTTGGTTAATGCCTCTAATAATCATGATGATTATTGTCTCAATAACATGGAAAAAGTTCTCATGTTGTGAATGAATAAGAACTATGGCAAAATATCAATGCCATATGCAAAGAGTTTGACAAGTTGAGTAAGTCTCCATTTTCTCCAAGAGATTCTATATATAATGTCAAGTCTGATTATGAGACTAATGATAATGTTGACAAGTATTCCATCAAGCATAATGATGAATTTCATTCAGTTGGTCAAGAATTTATTGTCATGAAGTAATCTGATAATGATGGTGCTCGAGAAATTATAGACATGGGTGATGAGGTCAAGGGATAAGTTATTGTACCTTAGAAACAACTAGGAGACCCAAATAATGTTGAGACATAACCAAATATACTGGATCATGAAGAATAAAATCTTGACACTGCAAAATATCAACTACATTATGTCATAAGGGAAGACAAAGTTAAGAGGACTACCATACACTATAATATGCACTTTTTTGGAGAACATCCAATGGATATGCTTTTTTCAACCCCAAATAAGGTTCTTAGAGAACAAGAAATTTCATCCATGAAGGTACCAAACATCTCACTTGTAGACCTAAGAAGATTCAAAGATGGTAGGCTTCTTGAAAACACACATATGAAAGTGATTGGTGATGAGCATGCTTTCCATGTTAGGCTGACTTCATGAAGTGATAAAGATGCAGTGGGGACTATTTTTGATCCTGGTTGAGTAATGAGCAGTTGTTTCACCTCCAGAGTGAGGTTTTTAAATAGTATAATAGGTGTTTGTTTGTGTTGTTTTTCAATTATGTTGTGTTCCATAAGTGTTCTAGTGAACATGCATGTTGTTTTTGAGTTTACCTTGTTTTTTGTGTATCTCCTTGTGTTTTGTGTGTTTTCAAGGGTAATTTGTATGTCAAACCTACTTTAAAAGTGACTCCATGTACCAATGGATAATATTAGGCAAATGGTCATAGCATAGCAAGCATACCACCCTTAGGAAATTACCAAAGATGTTGACCATTTTGATGACAAGTCAAAATGGGTCAACCCCCTATATTAAAAAAACTTATATATGGGTCTATCATACTATTATAGGGTGTTTTATTTCTCATTATATGTAATTTTATGTCATTTTTTGCCTTGATCATGGTTTAATTAAGTCTTATGTCATTTTGAGTCACTTAGGAGTCATGTTAGGGTCATATATGAAAGTGGAATGGTTTTAAAGGTGTCCAAGTGTCCTATTTTTATTTATAATATCCAAGATGTTATATTCCTCCTCAATAATGTAAATTCATCTAGAATTTGTAGGTTTTTTACCTTAAAATCAAGAAATAACTTTAAAATAAGGAAGAGTTTTACACTTGTATGACCTATAGGTGAGAAAGACACATGTGAAAACCTTATTGGATGATTATTTAACTCCATAAAACTCAATTTCATGATTTACATTATTTTAAAGTGCCAAAAAATGTCAAAAACCATTTTGCTCTCTTATCACTCCACCATGCACACAGAAGTAGTCAATAGGTTTATGCTTGGTACGTCCAGTTGGAGAAGTTTCAAAATAAATTATTTTCGGGGGTGATATTAAAATTAGAGAGATTAATTTTAATAAAAATATTTTAAGTATTGGTAAACTATGCTTTATGAATCATCTCTAACAAGTTGACTATGTTTTTCTACTCAATGTTTCCCATGTCCTATAGGTTTTGATCTTGTTTTGATGATTTTGTATAATCCAGATGATGTAATTGAGTCCATATGACATGTTAATATTCACCATGATTTATCTCATATTTGGAAATATTTTTATATCTCAAATAACTCACTTTTCATAAAGGTGTTGATAGTGAACTTGTACTCCAATTTCACCATTTACAAAAAGTATTTTTCATTGAAAGGGCTTAATAAAATGTATCATTGTGTCTTACTCATTTTAAGGGGTTAGTGAAATATCCTCATTTCAAATTTTCAACCTACGAGGTTAGCATCATAGAGGTTTCAATTCAATGACATACTCATAGTCATCTCTCTATCCACTTTCACTTGTGATCATGTGTATGAAGCTTATCTAGTGTGATTAGGGACGTTTAATGAAGGTATTTAAACTTGTTTAAATTAATTAGGATATGAATATATTCCATTTGAACATCTATAAGAGACACAATATTGGTTTCAAGTTCATGCACCATTCAAACTAGTCACTCAATTACCACTACATGGTTTGTAACTATGTAAGAAGGATATCACATTGGAATAGAGATTTTGAAACTTGTTTCAATTCATTATTAGTGATAAAATTCCATTTAAGGAATTGGTAAGGAGTCTAATTTCGTTCATGATATCATTCACTATGCACATTACTCCAATTCTACTCACTACTTATACATTAGAAAATGTCCACCCATAGGTGGTACCACGTAGAGCTGAGGTGTCACATAGGAGTGATGAAGCATGTGATGAAACCCTTATTGAGGTCATAACATGTTTAATATAACATGGATGATGTATTTTAAATGATATATTGTTATTCAAGGTTGAAGGTCACTTCCAAGATGATGACTATGGAACTCAGGGACAAAATCCCTAAAAACACCAAATAGAGCACCTAGCCATTTTAGGGAGGTCATATGACAAAGTTATATAGAGTTTTGAAACATATAAAAGTTAATGCCTTGTATCCTCCACATATTATATCATATTTACAAAATATTATATAATATTTGAATAGTGGAAAGTAGTAGTTGGATGCCTCAAAGTTTCCCATTTGAATAGTGAATTCCTTCATTATCATTTATAGGGTTTGGAGATTCAAAATGACTTTAACATCCCAAAGTCCAAATAAGGAATATTATCATGTTTATATGAAATTATTGAGTGAATATAATACCAATGAGCATAAATAACATCATGACAAGTTTATATGTGGTTATTTGAGTCCCATCCATACCTATAGGTGTCTCTCACTTGGGATGTTAATATACAATGGATTGTGAAGTCCTGCAAATGCATTGTACAAGCTTAGACATGAAAACCTATAAACATAGAGACACTTAACAGTTAACATTGAACCATAAGACCTTATATTTTTCCCATGGATTATATGACATAGGTTTTTTAGGATAAAATCCACTTATAGGAGCCTACACATCCAACTGTAGCTAACTGTGAGGCGTAAAGAGTAAAAGGGTTAGGGTTCTTGATGTGGGCATAACCCAAGCATGAATTAAGTGAGTCAAAATAATTTATAAATTATCATTAAAGTATTAAATTATTATTATTAAATATTTTCAAATCATAAACTATGTATGACCACCTATAGGTATGGTACTTTAAAGCAAAACATAATAAAAAAATGGTACTTGGTCGAGGCCAACCAAGGTAAGGTGTAAACTATGTAGATTTGGAGAGGTTCTGATGAATTACATGATTGGAAAAGACTTAAATATAGGTAATGACACTCTCATGATATTTAAATAATGTATATAAAGGACTATATGGTGAAACGCATAGTCCAAATGGGAGAATCCTACACACAATCCCTTTTTTAGGGGGTTGTCTTGGATTTTGAAGGAGTTGGAAGGTCTAATGAACTAACCAAATTCCAAATTTTGGTGAAAAGTATATAAATTAATTTTATAATACCCTAAAATATATATTTAGTTTGAATAAATAGGGTAAGTACCCTTTATTTTGTCTCAAACAAAGGGTACTTCCTTAGAGAACCCTACAATCTTGAAGGATGGAGGTAAGGGAATGAGATAGGGGTTAATTAAATCTTAAAAAAAAGTGTGGTAATTTTAATGACACATAATATAACATTAGAAACATTTCACATAAGGTAGGACCTCCACAGGGTGTTCTAGACCTTCAAGGATGAAGACAAGCCTATTAGGCAAGATTTTGGCTTAATTCCCAAACAAAGGTCATTTTTAATTGTAACCTTAGGAGAGCACTCCAATAAATTAGAACATATTAATAAGTTAATAACATATGTGTCCAATATATTGGTACATATAGGAGTCTCTAATAAATCCATTTCTAGCTCAAATACAATTCAATCATCTGCAAAATGAGGAATCAAACATGATAGGGTGACTTTGAATGCTCAAATATTCTTGGAGGCTGTGCATAGAGGTCCCAGGAGTTTGGGGAAGTTGAAAATGGTCCTGAGCATTGATCTCATGTAAATTTTTTCAACTCTAACATCCCATCTCTATGGATAAATATTAAGAGCAAAAAGGACTTAAAACCTTATAAAACCCTAAATAAGAACCTGATGAAGGAAATGAAGGAGATGAACTATCGTAATAAACCATAATTGGAATGAAAGTGTTTTGACCTTGTAGGGGAATCTCCAAATACCATTTCCATCCACTTGAGGTGTTCCTTATCTTTACCAACAAGGTATAAAATTATTTTATTTGACTGTTTTGAGTGTTTTACAAGTTATAAGGACTTTTAAGAGATCCAACTTACTTTGGGAGGAATATAAAGACTTTTAATAACTCACTATTATTATTTTATGTAACTAAAAAACTCATAAGTGTTTTTACATGTTAGGTTGTGGAGCTAAAAGCTTCACCAGGATGCAAACAGGAGAAGTTATGGAGGATGCAGAGTTGCGGGGAGTTGCAAAATTAGTTGCAGGGAAACCGGCGTCGGTCTGATCAACCGATGTCAGTCAGATGGCAGTGAGGAAGCAACCGGCATCGGTTACCAGTCAGCTGACATCGGTCATGGAGGAGCCGACATTGGCAACCTATGCGTGAATAGGCAGTTCGCATGTTGATCCCGGAGAGTCTATTTTTGGACTGTTTATTTGCATGTCGAAGGCTAGTCTTAGTCTTGAGTTGCGTGTCTAATTATTGTAATTATGATAGTATAATTATTGTAAGCATGAGATCTATATATGGACTCATGGGCTATATTTTAAAAGTGTGTTAGAAAGCCATAGAGCTTTTAGAGAGAGCTAGTGTAGCTCCTCCTAGTTCCAAAAGGGGTGTTGACAGTGTATGATCAGGGAGAGTTGCAAGGTCTGCAAGGTTAAGGAGCTGATCCATCGGGGTACTGGTTGAAGAATCATAAGGACTTGGTGAGGCAAGGACAAGGTTTCTTCAGGGGTGTAGAGATATCTACATGGTGAGTAAGGTCTAGTGATTTGCAGGTAGCAGAGAGCAGGAGATCTACTTGGAGTACGGTTGTGTACTTGGTGTACTGGCAGCGTGTTACTGACTGGTTGGAGAGGTGAACATCAATTCTATATTTGAGTTGATTGTTGGGACCGAGAGAGAGAGGGAAGAAGGTCTTGAGGTGTGACGAACCTTTGAGGTGGAGGAAGAAGTGGCATCTTCCTTATTGTATATTCTTCTGAGTGATTATTAATACAATTGTGTATTATCTCTCAATTCCTGTGTTGTTTCATATTTCTAGTTACTTATTGATTCTGGTATAATTCCATGTTTAGTTGCTAATATAAGAAGTAATCATATGTGTTCTATTGGTAGAGCAAGATCCTGACTAAGTAGGCATCAGAGCATGTTTATTGTTCTAGGTTCCTGACAAGTGGTATTAGAGCTTTTGGTTGGGTTGACTAACAGGTGGTTCAAATCTGGTAGTGTTTGTTGATTACAGGTTACTCACAGGGGTTTCTGATTGAGTGGGAGTATAGCAATGGCAGAAGAAAGTAAGCTACGAATGGAGAAACTGAATACCATGAATGGTCTAATTGATGGAAAGAAAGAGCAGGTAAATAAAGATTGTTGGTTGGTTGAAGATCAATAGGGAGGAGCAGATGTTGCAGGGGATGTTGCACAGGATGTTCTGGATAAAGTGGAATCTTGGTTCACAGATTCTTTTGCCTCTTTCCATGCAGTTTGAAATAGAGCATCTTTTCATGGGTATGTCTTTGTAGACTTTGGAGAGATTTACTTAGGAGCTAGAGAGCCTTGTCAAATGACTGACGAAGGGGAAGTGAAGATGAAATTGTAGATGGATGACACACAGTGGTTGAAGGAAGTCATGCAAGTACCAGTCTTAGAGATGAGTCTAATTTCTTCAAGAAATTTGGGTGATGGGAGATGTACTGTAACTCTCATAGTGGATACACTTGAATTAGATGATGGTAAGAAAGTAGGTATCCTTTATCTATCTACTTATATTGCTGATTCACCTTCTGTTGCAGAGATGTGGCTTCATAAGATTAGTCACATATGTAGGAGGGGAATGCATGTTCTGAAGTAGAAGATAGATGTTTTTGACAATCTAAAGAACTAGAAAGCCTTGGTGTTCATGGAGGATATGACGGACAAAGATCAGGTGAGGGAACTGAATTATTCTAAGTAGAGTAGGGTTGATTTGATTAGGATTTTGATCCATGGAGAGCTCGCAGGTAAAAAGTTATCACTCACAGATGAACATAGGTACCAGCATCAGTCATACAATAACTGACATCGGCAACAGGAAGACTGACGTCGATCATGAAGAACCGATGTCGGCAGAAAGGATAATAGCATCGCCCAGGGAAATGACATTGGCAGTCAGGGTCAGTGTAGGAAACCGACATCGGTCGGGAGTAGACTGGGAGATGGCCGAGATCGGTCACTGAAACAGATAGTGGGCAGACAGCAAGCTGTCAACAAGTCTCAAATGCTCATGTCAAGGTCAGAAAGGGTAAGTGAACCTCATATTTGTTGTTCACCTTCTTTATATTGCTTACTGATGGTCGAGAACCAAGAAGATGTGAAGAGGCAATGCAGGTAGAATCCAGATACAGTGGGAGCTTGGCATGGATGAGGAGTGTGAGTCCTTGGAGAAGAAACAAATAGGTATTTGTTGGTAGAGTTGTCAGCTGGAAGAAAGCACTGAGAGATGGATGGATTCCCATAGTTAAAGAAGAGAGTGGATGGACACATGAGACAGAAGGCCAAGGTATATGGTCTTGAAGAAGCTGCAAGAAAGTCGTACAGGTTTTGACAGGTGGATGTCAAAGCATAGCTTTAGTCAATGTCAGTGTAACTATTGTGGTTTTGTTCTTACCAGGTGGATGATGAGTCATGACATTATCCAGTTACTATATGTGGATGGTTTGCTAGCAAGTTTTGTACATACAGGGATTTGCTGAGCTAAAAGGTAAGGTTAGTTCAGAGGTATGTCAGGGAGAATTTGGAGTAGCAAAATTCTTTGGCATAAGAGTCATGGAGATTTTATCTCTAATGGGAGCTGATGTGAAGACGGTGTTGGTGAGGTTCATTACGCAGGATGCAGAATCGGTAAGCACACCAATGGCTGGACAATTCAAGCTTAGCTTGAAATAGGGTTCGAAATCACATGAGGTCTACTATAGACCTGAGTTTTCCCAATCAGTGGGGGTTGTCAGAAAGTATGGAGCCAATTTGGGGAAGGAGTACTGGAGGGCAGTTCAGTGGGACTTGTAGTAGGGATTCTTGTTATGCAGGGTCAAGTTCTTCACTACATGGATATGTAGGTTCGGATATGGCAGGTTACTTGAATGATAGGTATAGCATCACAAGTTGTGTGGTGGTTGGCCTTCAGGATTAATCTTGAAGAGGAATATAAGCCAGAGAATAATTTAGACAGTGTACAGGTACAGGTATAGGTGCATCTATTTATCTCCAAGTGGGAGATTGTTAGGTTGTGGAGTTAAAAGCTTCACTAGGATGCAAACAAGAGAAGTTATGGAGGATGCAGAGTTGCGGGGAGTTACAGAATTAGATGCAGGGAAACTGGCATCAGTCTGATCAGCCGACATCAGTTAGATGGCAGTGAGGAAGCAACTGGCATCAGTTACTAGTCGGCTGACATCGGTCATGGAGAAGTCGACGTCGGCAGCCTGTGCGTGAATAGGCAGTTCGCATGTTGATCCCAGAGAGTCTATTTTTGGACTATTTGTTTGCATGTTGAAGGCTAGTCTTAGTCTTGAGTTACGTGTCTAATTATTGTAATTATGATAGTCTAATTATTGTAAGCATGAGATCTATATATGGACTCATGGGCTGTATTGTAAAAGTGTGCTAGAAAGCCATAGAGCTTTTAGAGAGAGCTAGTGTAGCTCCTAGTTCCAAAAGGGGTGCTGAGAGTGTATGATCAGGGAGAGTTGCAAGGTCTGCAAGGTCAAGATGCTGATCCACCAGGGTACTAGTTGAAGAATCATAAGGACTTAGTGAGGCAAGGATAAGGGTTCTTCAGGGGTGTAGAGATATCTACATGGTGAGTAAGGTCTAGTGATTTGTAGGTAGCAGAGAGCAGGACATCTACTTGGAGTACGGTTGTGTACTTGGTGTACTAGCAGTGTGTTACTGACTGGTTGGAGAGGTGAACATCAATTCTATATTTGAGTTGATTGTTGGGACCGAGAGAGAGAGGGAAGAAGGTCTTGAGGTGTGGCAAACCTTTGAGGTGGAGGAAGAAGTGGCATCTTCCTTATTGTATATTCTTCTGAGTGATTATTAATACAATTGTGTATTGTCTCTCAATTCATATGTTGTTTCATATTTCTAGTTACTTATTGATTCTGGTATAATTCCATGTTTAGTTGCTAATACAAGAAGTAATCATATGTGTTCTATTGGTAGAGCAAGATCCTGACTAAGTAGGCATCGGAGCATGTTTATTGTTCTAGGTTCCTGACACTAACATCACCTTCATCTCAGCCAATCAAAACTTGTAAAGTGAGCAAGATAGTGAAAAGTGTGAGAACTTCAAGTAGAAGCCTATTTAAGGTGTACCTAATAAACATAATTCCATTTAGGATATTTCAAAGTGTCATTCACTACATTTTATGGATTTACATAGGAAACTAAAGACAATTTTGAGGCCAAGTGTGAGAGCTAAGTGGAAGAGGAGTTTCTTTGACTACAAGCAGTGATGGTTCACTTCCAGGAGAATCTACATGATTAGGGATGTATCCAATGCATGTAACATAGTTTATACAACCCCTCACTCACATTTAAATCATGATATTTGTCCCTAATCATTTTTGGGATGTTCCAAAATGGGTGAATGATGAAGTCAATTTTATTGTGCAGAATGAGAACTCATATGCCATATTTCATTATTCTCATTACTTGGAGAGCCATTTTTCCTATCATACCTTGAATTTTATATCTCCTACTCCATTTTAATACACATTTAATTTCCCCTCTTATCATTAAAATTATTCTTATGAATCTTAGACTTATCTTTTCCCATTTCTCTCTTAAGTTCTATAAGTATCTGCCATTTTGGCATTTGTAATCTAATACCAAACCATGTATGGAAAAGCCATGTTGGAATGATGTCATATTTTGCCTTTTAAGATTAATGTAATTATATTTTTGATTTATGAACAATTTTAGAAGTATTAAAGTGATATATGGTGATGAAAAGTGATAATTATCTATCCTTTCTTCCCTTATCCTTTCATGTTTGAGCAAGAGTTCCTACTCTAACATGTCATATAAAGTGTAGTCAAATTTTTTAGGATATTTAAAGTGTATCATTGTCATCAAAGTGTGAAATTTTCCCTCTAGTTCATTTTCCTTGTCTTTCTTCATATATCTCACCTCTATATTCAAATACTTATGTTAGAATCCTTTAGGACTTTGAGGCTAATTTCTATGCCTTGTTTCATTGTACTTGGAATATGATGGTCATGTGGAGATAATATTGGTTTATCACCCCATATAATAGGTTATATTCATGTAAATTATAATTATTCTCCCTAAAAAAATCACTAGTTAGGTGATAACCTTTTCAAGATACATTTAGGGAGATAGCCATTTAAATCTAGAGGCTCATTTCCTCTATAGGTACACCCACACACCTGGAAGTGTTCCCATGTTGTCAAAATATAGAAGAGGATGGAACACCATCTTATAAGGTATAATATTTGGTGAAAATAGTTTTTAATAATTATTAAAAGTGAAATGGAAACTGTAAAGACAAAGGAAAATGATGAAGATGATGATGATGACTCATTAAGTGATGAATTCATTTCTACCATGGGAAGTGATTTAGAGAAGAATATCAACACCTCATTCATTATGAAAGATAATCATATTGTGGCTCCATCTAAAAAATATATATACGACATAGTTTTATTTAATTCAAATAATGTATTTGTTATATATGCATTTGAAGTCATCCAATAATACATTGAAAATGTTTAGTATTTCCCAAAAGTGCTCACAAAAAATTAGAGAATTCACAATGTTTTCATTTCAAAATGGGAAAACATTGTTGACTTTTTTCATTCATGATCATCCTTTTGTGAATGATAATTGTAGCTTCATCTTCCCACCTACTTGGTCATTACTTCTAAATGTGATCAAAATTCAGAAGTTAAATCCATTATTTCAAAATGGCAGGTACTTCTCCTAGCTGGTGAATGATTTTGTATAATATTCTCATTTTCATCAACTCCTTATAAATATTTTTTATTATTTCATTTTTCCATTTATATTTTAGTGTGTGTGTGTGTGTCATTTAAATAAATGCAACATTTTATCTATTGATCCTCCTTCTCCATGTTTTAGTCTTTTTTCTTGCATATATTTTTAGCAGTGATCTCTATCTAGGAAATATTCTAGGTAATCACATGACTTACTACAATGATAGAATGGATAAGTTTTTCATGAATCTATTAAATAAATAGATGGTAAATTTACAAATTTTTAGAACAGGTGATTTGTCCCAATATCACATGTTCATTTCTCATACGATTGAGATGGACGAACTCACTATCAGTTGGTCAGATCAAAATATGCAAATGTGAGATATAAAATTTCTCAGAACAAGAATGGTAAATTTTTTACATAATTAAACTTTGACTCCATATACCATTGGATAAGTATCGATTCATATATTGAGATCTTATTTTTAGAAATTAAAAATGTTGACATTGAAAAGTCAAGGAAAAAAATTAGTGGAAAAAAATATTTTATTTTTATTTTTTAAGGCAAGCCCCAAGGTTCATCACTTTTAAGTATATGAAATAAATATACTTCTCTCTTCACATTTTATTTTGTGTAAAAACACACAACTAAAATGGTCTCATATACACTATCCTTTTTGGATATGTGAAAATACCTATTAGGCTGAGTACCTAACCCTCGTATACATTGCCTTTTGACATGCAAAAGATTTTTGTTGGCTTGAGGACCCATCCCTTTATTGAATATCATAGATTAATTTTTTTTTCAAATCCATCAAAGTTTTTGAAGACTCCATTACCCAATAGATAAAGCACTTGCTTACAAAACCAGTGAATTCAAGTTCTTTCTTTCCTTGCAATTCAAACTCCCAGTTAGATCTAGATGTTGTCGTAGTTTCTAAAATGGTGAAAATTTTATGGAAATTCTTATTGTTATAAATGGATAAAAACATTTTAAATAAACCTGAATCTACCAAAATTTTAAAATTTTCAAAAATTATTATTAATTAATTAAAATTTTATGGCTAATTTTTTTACCCCAAATTGTTTAAAAAAAAATTTAGCCTCCCATGAAAAAAGACATTATCATTTCCCATAATTTAAAAAAATATATATATTTTCATAAGTTGTGCAAACACACATTGCTTTTTCAAAAGTTGTGCAAATTGTGAAATCAATTTTGATTTCCGTGCAAACTATAAATTTATTTTTGGTCTTTGTGTAATTTTTAAAAACATTTTTAGTTATTATGAAATTTGAAAAATGTTTTTCAGATTCCATGAAATTTTTAAAAACATTTTGAGATTTCATGTAATTTTCAAAATATTTTTTTGTTTCCATGCAATTTGCAAATTTATTTTGGGTTTTCATGCAAATTGTACATTTGTTTTGGGTCTTCGAGAAAATTGTAAATTTGTTTTGGTTTTTCATATAAATTACAAATTTGTTTTACATTTTCATGAAAATTGTAAATTTGTTTTGTGTTTCTATACAAATTATAAAATCAATTTAAAACTTTGTGTAAATTGCAAAATCTTTTTGAGTTTTACCTTTCTGTGCAATTCCAACTTCTATTTTCACACATCATGCAAATGTAAATCATGCTTCCCCAAGTCATGAAAATGTAAATTAAATTTCAAAAATATATGCAAATAAGCTTTCCACCCTCTTATCTGAGCAATTTATAATTTCCTCTCTCCACTTTTGTGCAACTATTGTGATTGTTTCCCCAAGTCGTGCAAGGGAGACTTATTCTTTCCTAAAGAATCATGTTCAAAATAAGATTATAAACATGTATATCAACTGTGGTGGTTTGACATATTCTCATGAAGTTTTTTATGAAATGACATAACAAGATAACTTATCTTAGAATTTGATGATTGTATTTAGAGAAGACATGGATGACCTCGTCAGGTTTTGGCATTGTTTCATCAAATACAATAAACATGTGTCCAAACTAATCAATTTAAATTTGCTAGCATAAAACCATCATATGCTAAAATAATATATTTATAAAATAATAAGGACATCCATGTAAATATAAGATTTGACAAATTCTTTTGTTATTTTCATGTAAATATTAAATCTTGTTTTACAATTTCTAGTTGCAAAATTTTGTAAGCACAAACTCACAAATGAACAATGTCACTTTGTAAATCTCAAATTATATAATTTTGATTTACACATTTCAAATGGTGTAAAATCACCAAAGAATTTTTTCACCATTCAATTGGTGCAATGCAATTACACCAATGTACTTTTACACCACTTAAGTGGTGCATTTTTGTAAACTCATTTTTGTAGCTTCTAAAACATAGAAATGGTGGTAATGAATTGTAATCACCTCCCCATGCTATAAATATGAGTATAAGGCTAATTTTAAAATGAATTTTTGGTAGTGAAACTATGGAGATATTTTATCTAAAGACCTAAGCTTTGTTACCAACTCAATAAAGATTGAAACTAAGAGATTTTATAATCTTTATATTCAAAATTTCTTCATGAGTTATATATTTGTATGTGATTCACCTATTTCTATATCTATAATTTTAATTAATATTTGTAATCATTAACAATTTGTTAGATAATGATAATTTCACATTAAGAATTTATTTTTGAATATTCTTGTGTTATTTTTGTGAATGTGAAATCTCGATGGGGTTTAACCAATATTTTGATTGTCTTTTATGATTAAATATGGGATGATTTTCTTTGGTATACTATTAGTATTATAAAATTATCTCAGTGTATGTCTTGAATTCCAAAGGGTGTAATTATGTCTTTACCCCCCATTGAAAGAGAAATATTTACATGCACATGCTATTTTTCCCTTCTTGGACTATTCTGGCAAGTTTCTATATTTAGCTACCCATAGTTGTTTATCATTTTTCCAAGGATTATCATATTAGCTTATGTGTTTAATAGACTATAATAACCATGTTCTCTCTTATTCCTTTATTTTCTCTATTATTCTCTTCTTTAAATTATTTCCTTCTTTCCCCTCATTTCCTTTCTATCTCCTTTATCTAATTTTAGATTAAAAGTACATAACCCCCAACATCAAACATTTTTACTATAAATAGTTGTGAATGTTTTTTCCCTACTTCTACATTTTTTTATTTCAATAAAGGTAGCTTTGCCTATTAATAGGAGAGGAACTTTGTCTTGTGTTTTTGACTAATGCAAGGACTCAGTTCCCACACTATTGAGTCAAAGTCACCAATATATCCCCTTAACAAATTTTCAACCAATAATATGGGATCACCCATGACCATCCTAATGACCGCTCGATTAGTCATACCCTATTTATATTGCATAGTAGATTTACATATGGTGATGCCATGACTGAACACCTAAACACTTCATGCACATCAACCCAAAATTTCATTTGAATGCTATATTGAGAAAATACACATGTGAGTTTAAATGACACATCACATATATGATTTAAATATGTGGATTCCAATATAAAAAAAACAAACAATGAATGTTCTTTGAGTAATGTGTACAACTCAGACATGGCCCCAACTTATCTCTATGTGTGTGTGTGTGTACACATACATACATACATACATACATAAATACACACACACACACACACACACACACACATGTATATGTATGTATGTATGTATATACATACATAAGTACATACATACCTATATATGTGTCTGTGTGTACACACACACACAAATATATATGTGTGTCTATGCGTATACATACATACATACATGTGTGTGTGTGTGTGCACACGCGCGCATGTGTGTGTGTGTGTGTGTGTGTGTGTGTGTGTGTGTGTGTGTGTGTGTGTGTGTGTGTGTGTGTGTGTGTGTGTGTGTGTGTGTGTGTGTGTGTGTGTGTGTGTGTGTGTGTGTGTCTATGGATTCACACTTGACCATCCCAAAGAATATTTGATTAGTCATCCCATGGTTTTGGTGTACAATAAATTTGTATATTGTGAGGCAATGCTTGAACACCTCAAAAATTTTTACACATCATCCCCAAATTTATTTTGAACACTCGCCTAAAGAGATACATGTGTGAAGTTCAATGACATGTCACATATGTGACTCAAATATGTGGATTCCACCATGTAATTAAAACCAAACTATGCATTCTCTTATATTGATACATAAAACTCACACATAGCCTCAAATTTGAAATGTAAAGTGTGAATAAATAAGGCCAAACATTATCATACATGGATGATCATGAGGTGCATTAGTAACCCAAAGTCCATACATACATAAATACATTATATATATATATATATATATATATATATATATATATATATATATATATATTCATCCTCAAAAATCATATAAGGATCACAAATGTATTCAAATGGTTTTGGTGTAGAAGAAATTTTTATATGGGGATGCCATGCTTGAACACCTCAAAACTTTGTACAAATCATCCCTAAATTACTTTTGAACTCTTTCCTAAAGAGATACACATGTGAATTTTAATGACATGTCATATATGTGACTCCATTATGTGGATTCCACCATATAATTAAAACTAAACTATGCATTATCTTAGATTAATTCTTATAACTCACACATGGCCTCAAATTTGAAATGTAAAGTGTGAATAAATAATGTTGAACTTTATCATACATGGATGATCATTATGTTCATTAGTAACCCAAAGTCTAGATTTCTTTGGCATGCATTTATATATAGACAGGACTAGAGCTTGAAATGTATATGGAGGCAAACATATGCATGTGTGGAAATAATGATTTGAAAATAATAGAGATATTCCAACTTCTTTTATAAGAAAAGGCTTATGTCTAATGAAATATGTACATATTTCCTCTCCTATTTGAGCTCAGGTTTTGAAAGTACCTATGATTTGCATATAAATAGAATACCCATGTTTAAAAAATAGAGCCTAACATCCAAAATAGTATATACATATATGTGTGAGTTTGGCGGATAAATTTCTTACATAATTTTAGTAGGTTTCAATGTATCAGTAACATAGATGAATATAAATTAAAATATAGACTTTGTAATATATATGTAGGGCCTACACTATCTATTTATATATCTATATATGGATGTACAATTTATATTGGTACATGATCCCATCTCTCTCTATCTCTCTTTCTCTATGTATAAATGAGATTGCACTTGACCATATTAATGGATGCTTGATTATTCATCCCCTCATTTTGGTACACAATAGACATACATATCATGATGCCATACCTGAACGCCTAAAACATTCATGCACATCAACCCAAGATTTCATTTTAACACTCTCTTGACCATCTACACATGTGATATTCAATGACACATCATATATGTGACTCCAATATGTGGATTCCATCTAAAAATAAAAACCAAACTATGAATGCTCTATGAGTAATGCCTATAACTCACACATAGCCCCAAATTTGATGTGTAAATTGTAGATAAATAAGGTCCAATCTAATCACACATGCATGATTTTGAGGTGCATAAGCAACCCAAAGTCTAAATTTCTTCAACATGTATTTTTATATAGATAGGACTTGAGCTTGAAATGTATATATAGGAAGACATATGCATGTGTTTAAATCAAAATTCCAAAATTGAAGAGATATCCCAACTTCTTTTAGTAGAATATGGTCAAGTCTAATGACATATGTGCATATTGTCTCTCTTATTTGATCCTTGGTTTTACAATTATCTAAGTTTTGCATATCAATAGAATAACTATGTTTAAAAAATATATCTTGATGTCCAAAATAGTATAAACATATATACATGAGTTTGGCATCCAAAATTTACCATAATCTTTATAGGGGTAAATGTATTGATAGAATAGATGAACATAGGTTAAAATATAGACTTTTTTAACTTAAATGTTATGTATCCATATAATTTCATTGTAGTAAAAGTTTGAATTGCATATCAAACATGGAGCTTTCTCACTATAAAATTTGTGACATGTTGTCCTCATTGACCTTTCACAATAGAAAATGTCCAATCAAACAATTGGCCACCCTGGAATGTGGTCACCCCTTTCTAATGGATGCAAGTAATGTAAATAAAAAAATTGACTTAAATTCATACAATCTTATAAATAAATAAAAAATGTCTCAAATAAAAATAAACACAATTTAGTTTTATCTGAAATTCTATATGACACATTTTGCATAAAAGATTGGAGCATTTATGACTTCACTTCTGATATTGATTCTATGTACCCACGTCCAATTCAAATTGTCATCCAAATCCCAAACCTAAAATTACAAATTATTCTTAGTTGCTTCTAATTTTCCAATGTCACTGTAATGAAAATAATTTTCCATTGAAATCACTAAGACAAAACTCAATCACCCACAATTGACCCAACTCCAACATGTTCACAATACAGATTGAAACCTAAACTTGAAATACTAAAAACTAGAATCCAATACACACCTAATTACAATTTTATCAAATTTTGAAATAATAAACATATAAATATCTAAAAACCTAATACCATGTAATATTTAATATCTATCTATTTATTTTAAAAAACTCAAACACTATATTCTAAAAAAATTAAAACTTGTACTTTAACTAAAATGCAACTTTAGAAAATTGAAATTATAAATCAAAAGCTTAAAACCTAAAATATGCATAAAAATTAAAAAAACCATGATTCAATAAATCAAAACCACTCTCAATTAACCCAAAAAATGACCTACTAAAACTAAAAATAGAGCCATATAAAACTTAATATCAAACCTAAACCATTATAACTAAAATTATAGCATAGTTTTGTAAGGATCTAAACCATGGAAAGTATAGAAACTTGGTGGTTTTCTGAACTATTGAGAAGAATATTGGATGGTTTAAATGGATGTATATGGGTCATTTTAATGATGTGAAGCTTACACATAATATATGTAAGCCACAACAAAGGTGTTGACTGTTGATTCCAAGGTATGCCATAGAGGATAATGCATGCTTATTTTATATAAGGACTATTATATTCTAATCATATTAGAGGGGAAAAACCATCCAATAAAACATATAAATGTAGGTAAGCCATACACCCATGTGTTAATAAGATAGAGGATGAAAAACATTAACATTTATGACTGCATGTGAGATGAATCTTATTATACTTCATCCCAACATAGAACACCTCTGGCATAACTATGTTAATTTCATCAATAAAGATGTTTTTATAAGGTAAGGGGGATGTAATTCCACACATATTATACAAGGATTTATTATTATATATACCTTATCCTCACCTTTTTTAGCCTTTGTGTGTGTATGTGATTTTATGAATTTTCTTTTTTGTCCTGACTTTGGCATAACAAATAAACCAATGTGTATTAATATTTGGATCATGGGAGTGACATGATGTTTTTGGTTACAGATTTTTTTACTGGTAAATAATATTTAGTAATGATGTTATGATTTCCCTTAGTGGTTATTGGTGTATTTTTCATAAGACATTTTTTCCCTTCTCTTATTCTTCATTAACCTAAGTGTCGATAGATCGAAAGGTGAGTGACATGCACACCTTTGTTGTAAACAAATTTTATATAATTAGAGATTTATATATTTGGTTTCATTATTTTATGAGTGGTTTAAGTGTTTATATTATGATTGCACATTTGATCTTTATCATTTTTATATATTGTCTATTTTACACTAGATAAAGCATGTTTCCTTACTCATGTTTTCCAAACATTCAAAGAGGTGCATTAGTAACACTAAGAATTTAATTATCATGTACTTATAGGTGAGGGAACTTCTAATATATGGTATCCTTCCAAATATAGTGAATCTAGCATGAGGACCAATTATGTCCATTTAAATAATTCATATATTTCATTACTAAAATATTTAGAAAAAACTTAATATAAACTTGTTGTGGGACATATCCATAGTTTTGGACCTTGTCACTAGTAACAAGAAAAATAAATATTTGAAGAGGATTTATTATCATCTTGAGCGGCTAATGTCTCATGGATGATCATTGGTGAAGTGGGTAACTAGTGTAATATTGATGTTGTGCTAATTGTCAAAGTGGTTATGTAAATAACAAGAAATGACCATTTTTTTATATAATCCAATCCATATTATACCTTTTATATAATGCACATCTATATTTATTAACAAGGTTGAGGGTTAATTATGTTTACATAGTTATTAAAAATGGAGGTAATTAAACCACTCACATATTCCACTTATATTTCATGACTTAGATTGTTCTAGACAAACAATATCTACTATGTGTGATTAACCTTATCATTTTTTTATTTGTCACATTAATTTTTCACAATAAAGATGCCAAGATAATTTTTTGGTCCCTCTCCCAATTAATAGACACTTTGATTATTTAGTAATGAATATGGTTCTCTCTCAAATGTTGGGATATATTTATTATTAAATTAGAATGTTTTTATAATAACTGTGTTGTCTTTTTTATAGGTTTTTATTTAAATTGAAGATCCTTTCTGGATTTTAACTATCCCATGATATGGATTAAGATAAGATGAGGTGGTTATTTTCCATGTACTACCCATGTCTATTTATTATTTTGTATTAGTTATTGGTAAAATGATTTCACTTCCTGATTTATAGGGATGGTTATCTATCAATCTCACATTCCTAATTTGTCCAACTCTAAAATAGATGAACAAGAATATATTAGGTCATTAATTTAAATTAGAAAAAAAGAAGATGGAAAACTTTCTATATTAGTATTATATTCTTTGTGAGTAATATCTGATGTGTGGAGACTATATGCAATGGGAAATGCAATAGGTCTACAAATCAATCTTAGCTCAGAGAATATGGATATGCTAGACTTATGATTGGGGATACATTAGATAATCAGGTTCATGACTAATATGGATATGCTAGACCTATCCAAGGTATCTCTTACCACAATAATATCACTAAGGAGGGTTCCAAAGCCTCCAGTCAAGAAAATATATGCAATAACCCTAACTATGTCCTATATTTTCATATTCACTAAACTAATAACAAGTAAATAAAAATATAATATAGTGTTCACCAAATATTCTGGCACAACATGGGGTTAGTAAACACAAAATTAAGCATGCATAATATAATCCCCATTAATATATGTATATGTAAAACCCTATGCATGGAGAGATCAATTTTTATTGAAAAGCCATTACTTATACTACTATCTACTAAAGAGAGTAACATAGTCATATATACTTATTTGGAAGATGAACCCATCGAGACTCAATCTCTCCCTTGGATAAAGGTGCTTCACAAGAGGTTTTTTTAGTTTCTAAGGATAACTAAGAAAGGCAAAATCATCCAAGACTTATCTAAAATACAAGATTATTTTCCAACTAGAAACCCTAAGCCAAGAATCCTAAACTATAATGGTGGAAGAATAGATTGTAAATAAGCAAAAATGAATAATTAACTCTTCATGTCTCTTTACGAATGGTGAAATGGATGTGTTTATATTGGCAGATCTAACCCTAAACCCTTTTGAAAGTTTTGGATGACAAGGCCAACCTAGTTAACCTAGTATTAAAATTGGAAAAAAAAAACTAATGAGATAATGAAATATGTCGGTCATGGCTGACATATTTCTTAGTGAGATTTGTCAATAATAATACAAAGTTGATATGGATGATATAATCATGTAAACTACCAAAAAGGGGTCTAGGTTAGGGAAAGGGCTAATAAAGGTGGTAAATTACTAGAGTAGGGTGAAAAAATAGAAGGAAAATCTTAGGGGAATAGTTTTTAAGAGCTGGTTAGATTGATAACAAGTGGCAAAAGGGGATAATAATTTATCAAAGCACCAATGGTCTGCCCACCCTTTTCTTGATGCACCCCTTAGGGAGTGCACTTAGAGAGATTGAGACTGAATGAGTTCCTATAATATAGAAATAATTAGTAATTGATAAAGTTTAAAAATATTATGTGTATACATATGACCCACTTCAAGCTCATCATATGTCACTTAGGTGCAATAGGGGATGGTGCTTTGAGATAGAACATAGTAAAACATAACACTGAAGTAAAAAAAAGTTATAGTAATTTAAAGCATAAAATGACTAGAATTAAATGACTTAAAATAAAATGTATGCATAATTTGACATACCTTTATTACTGGATGGTTTTCTATTATGTTTGTATTTTTGATTATGGAGGGCAAATAGACTACTTTTAACAAACCCAAGAATACAAAACTAAAGATCAAAAATGAGCAAATGCAGGAAAGTAAATATAATTTGTGCTGTGTGGATGGGGCATACTGATAAATTTGGAAAGTTGAGGTGACAAGTTCTATGTTATACCAAATGACCAAGTCAAAATTTAGATTAAATCAAGTATCCAAAAAGCTAAGGATATTAAAGATCAAAATACTCAAACAAGTAAATCTTAAGTAAGAAAGGCAAAATAACCAAATCAAACCAATGATACATGTCAAAAAGGATGGTAATCAAGCATCAATGTAAAATTAGTAACAATCCTTACTTAAATGAAGTTGGGCAAGTAAAATGGTAAAATAATATTGATGAGTGAGTAGTAATAATCCTTAATCATCAATGGAAAAAGTGCATTAAAGGGAAAAAACATTGGTGAGTGAGAAATAACAAGCCAACCTCACTCATTAATGGAAAAAATACATGAAAATAGAAATGGACTCACTTGTCTGCAAAAAAGGCTGGTAAAATAATGATAAATAGTAAAAATAAAGTAAAATTGTCTACAAATGTAGAGCCATGGTATAAAAAAGGTAATCCACAATTGCTCAAACATATTGTTTTCATCTAAGGGTAGATAAAATTGAAACAAAGTAATACTAGAATGTTTTTAAAATGTGAATAATAAAGAAGTATATAATAGGGAAAATAGATTTAGAATCACATTTTTCTGACCTCAAGGGGGGAATGAAATGGGTGAAGAGGATACTAAAGGAAAAACCAAGGTATAGGAACTCTTTATTGAAGTCAAGACACTAAAATTAAATTTGTCACAACAAAAGGACTTTTGATGTTAAGGATTCTGAAGAACTTCTCTTAGCCACATAAAGATTAGGTCAACAAATGAAGTATGTATATCATCCCATGAAGGCTATATGTATGAAAATTAAAATGTACCTACCTTACCACAACATGTTCCCCATTCTCTAGGACCCCTTATAGAGTCATCAATTTTTTGTGAAGATTGGGTGCTTACATGAGAAAGTAGGTAGTATCATAAAGCTTGTTGAATTTTCCTATTCCAATCTATTGGCCTACCATACCCAATGGACCTTGGATCTATTGTGAGGCCAACTGTAGAGTTTGAACTTTGATTTGAGATAGGAGATGTGCCTATAATCATGTCTTTTGGTGTGATTTTGACTTTGGAGATTTTTATGTTGAATTTTTCATATCATTTCATTTTTAAAAAAAATGATTTGTATTTTAACTTTCTTGGTGGATTTTTCTATTCTTCTTTCATATGGATTTGAAAGACCAAACATGTGTGTTAAATATGACTTTCATTTGAATACTTGGTACTTGGTTGCTAAGAGAGGGAACTTAGAGAGCATGGTGTCTAAGAGTTTCTAAATTTAGGTGAAATAAAAGTGATATCTTGACTTCAACCTTGTTTTATCTAATGTGGAGTGAAAGGAAAGGAAATAAAGAGAAGTGAAACATGAAACAATTTGAATTACTTAAAATCATAAAAATGTGATAAAGGATGAACAAAGGGATATAATGATAGAAAAGTGTGATTCCTTATCATAAGAATGAGGTAAATGTAGGAAGACATGATAACATAATTTTTTTGTGCATATTTTATCTGTAAAAGAAGAAAAAGATGATTTTGATAACAAGGATTAAAAGCTCATAACCTTTGCAAAAAACATTCTAGACAAGGAATGAAAAAGATGGTGATTTTATGAGGAAGGCCAGGTCCTATCCATGGTCTTACACTACAAATCAGAAAAGAGAAACCCATGAGGGTGTACAAAGCATGTGAATAATAAATGGGATAATAAAAATATGGTATTTGTGAAGAAGGATAGTTCCTATCCATGGTCTTACATTACAACTCATAAATAGAAACCCAAGGGGTTACAAAAAATATTTGTAAAGTGATAAAATAAAGATAAGGAAATCATGAGGAAGACTTCTTCCTATCCATGGTTTTACAATGCAACTCATGATAAAAAGGGAAAATAGGAGACCAAAAGGGAGGACTAAGGTTTTGAAAAATAGAGAACTATTATAGAAGGCGAAACCCATGTAAGTATCTTGTACAAAGTGTTATATAGATAGCATATATAAAGTATGAAAAGAATGGAAATATTTAGGAAAAATAATTCTTGAGGAATTGTGCATTGGTGGGTTCTTTGAAAATATGACCTTCATTGGTTTAAAGGTGATAGATACTTGGACTAAGAATATCTTTGACTAAATAAGCCCCCCCCCCCCCAGCCCCCAATTTTTGAGTGTATTTTCCATCTTTGTCATGAGGGTAGTTTAATTTAAGGATAAGATTACCAAAATTAAATGTGTAAACTTTAACTTATTTGTTATGTTGTTTGACAATATGGGCCTTATATTGGTGATTATGTTACAAAGTAGAAAGATGATGTTCATCAAGGAGATTGAGAGTATGAAGGCAAGCTTCACATAATTATTCATTGAGAATGATACCATGAATATATGTAGGGAGAGAAGGAAGCTCAACTTCTAGAGGGAGGACTAATTCATAGCCATAGATGAGAGAAAATGGTGTTTCCCTAGTGGTAGTGTGTATGCTAGTGTGATAGGCCCAAAGAGCAAGATAGAGATGAAGGTGCCAATATATGTGAGTTTCATGAATTATCTTTTGGACAATTTTATTAATAATTTCAATGGTGGCCTTTTCTTTCCTATTACATGATGGATGATAGTGTGTGAAGAATTTGTGATTGATTTTAAATTTAGCACAAAGTTGTTTGGCATCATTATTTTTGAAAGTACCACCATTATCTAAAAGTATCATATGGGGGGCACCAAAGCAAAAAATTATTTGATTTAGGATGAATTTGGAGATGGTGGTACCAATGAAATTAATGAGGGGAATAGCCTAGACCAATTTGGTAAAATAATTTATGGTTGTCATTATAAAGACACACCCATATTGAGTGTAAGGTCATTTGCCTTTAAGGTCTAATCCACACATGGATAATGGCCAAATAAATTATATGATTTGAGGCTCACCTAGAGGTGAATGAATTAATTCATCATGAATCTAGCAAGGAGTACACTTTTAATAAGATATAAGGAGAATGGCCAAGGAAATTCTAAACTTTGAATCTCAATTGAAGGTGAATGAATTAAATCAAGGACCATAAGTTTAGTTTGAATGGTCTTAGGTTTGATTTTTAGGGGGAGATAAATAATACCATGTGGATTTTGATTAGTTTTATGAAATCCACAATAGGTGAGGTGAGTTTTATTGAGATGATCCTTAATATAGTCAAGTTGTTGGATAAGCCACAAAGATGTCACATTAATAATGGACCCTTCATCAACTAATAATAATGAATAAGGGTAGTAGTAATGGATATTTTAATGAATAAGGGTGGATCATCAATACAAAAAAGGATTTCATCAATAATCTTGTCCTCTTCAAGAAATTTAATGGATGGTTTGAAAGAAAGAAAAATGGATTCAATGATATGCACATTAGTAGGTTGAGGCTCATTAGAGGGTGGTTCTTCATCTATAGGATATGGATCTTAAATTTATTATAATTGTTACATGCATAATTTATGATGATAAGGGGATGTATGAACTATCTACATAAGTGGAATCTTACAAGCCATGGAGTTACATTCTTTGAGAATGTTCCAATGGTATTTAGAAGAAGAACCAATTTGAGGTTTCAAAGATAAGGTAGATTTTGAAGGAATGGAATTTGTTGGGGGTTTTGAAGAGGGAGGTGGTTCCTCATGGGATTTCAAAGCTAAATAAGTGGTTGTAGTATCTTTTATAACTTATTCCTCCAAATATGGTTTCTTAGGTTTTGAGGCAAGATCTTTGTGAGTTGGTTTATGATGATAGTTGACCTTAGTTGTATTAACATATTGAGAATTGTTGTAATATTGGTCATACTTAGCACAAATATCTTAAACATACTTGGTATTTTATTGATGATTAGATGTAAAAATATAATTTTGGTTAAAATAATAATCTTTAAGAGATTGTCAATTTTTAGAAGCAGTGTTTTACTCTTGATGATGAAGTTGGATCATGGCTTCATGATTAAAGGAATCATCGAGCATGTAAGAGACAATAAATTTAGTAATCCCTCAACAAGTATCATAAGAATGACCAATTTTAGCATGAAACCAACAAAATTGATTAAGATCATACCATTTAATAGGATTAATAGGATAATTAAAGGGTTTAGAGGGTGGTAAGGTTTGTTTCATTTATTGTATAGTTAGTGATATGTGAAAATATGGGGGATTGTCAATTTTGGCAACCCCTGGTTTCATTTGAGGAGTATTACCAGTGATGGCATTGGTATAAGTTTTAAAATATCCTTTAAATAATTTGGTATTAGGTTCAAATCGCTTCATGAGGAAGTGTTGACATTTGTCTTAGTCAAGAGCTTCATTAAGAATTTGAGGACCAAAAGTTTAAACCTTATATTGAAGCAAAGAAGTTAAACCAATTATAAATAGTTTGAACACATTATCATTGGTCATGGTATGGTTATCCTTATGGAAAATAGATTTCTATTTTTTAATAAAATCATGTACTGATTCAATGGGAGATTGCTTAGCATTGATAAAATGGCTAAGGCAATTTCCAGGAAGGAAATTATGTTGAAACTCTTTAACTAGAGGATTGACTAAATCTTCAAGATGCCAAATATAATGTTGGAAAGTTGGTTTCAACTTTCTAATGCATCATCGATGAATTTTTTAACCCAAAGTTTTGTTATGGTAAAAGTATTAGTTTGTATCCACTCTGTTTAAAGATTGTTGAATGCTTTAAAAAAAGATGTAAGGTCTTTAGTCTCATCATGCATTATAGTTGGATATATATTACAAATATCAATGGACACTATGAAATGAGATAAAGGCTCATTTTGTTTATTTTAAATCATTTTTCTATTCATAATAGGCTGAAGAATAACATTTCCTCAGTAATCTCTAAGAGGTGGAGGAATAAAATTTTCATTAGCTTGAGGATTGAGAACTAGAGGTTGATTAGCCATATTGATAAAATGACATTTTAATTACATCATTTGAGAGGTGTTATAAGTTTGAATTATGTTCATTTATTATATGACTTGTGCAAGAAGTTGATTCATATCAATTGGTGGGTTGGTGTTTTTAGGAGAAATCTGTAAATTGGTATTAGGGGGAGGGTTTTTGGAAGGTGGATTACCAATGGGATTATTGAATAGACTTATGTCGATTGATACCACATTATGTTAAAGAGATTGAAGATTAGAATTGCCTTGGTAGGTATAAAAAGGATTAGATCCACCTACTTTGTTTTGAGCTGTGATTTGAACCATGTTACAATCCATAAATGGAGAAGGGGAAGAGGTACAAAAAGGATTGGATGCACCTATTTCATCTTGAGGTTTGATTTTAACCATGTTACAATCCATTTATGGAGGAGAGAAAGAGGTTCTCCAAGAGTGAGGGTTCTCTTGGGAGGTAAATAAAGGGAGAAAATTTAATGCATATAGTGTCCAAATGGATTTAAGTTGTCCAAGAATATTATAATAAGGGATTTCATGATGTTTTGAGGAAATGAATAGAATGATAAGGAATGATAAATAGAGAACTAAGTCATCTATATATGAGAACATGGTCAACAATCAGATATAGGATTGACTAGGTTGATTGTGTATTGATGAAAAGGGAGATGAGTAGAGTACAAAGTTGATTAGGTCAACTTAGTACTATTAAATAGAAGGCAAATAGGCTATAGGGATAACTAGGATGACTCAGTATTGTAGATAGAGAAAAATATAGTCTAATAAGGATACAAGGTCAACCAAATCAACTTATTACTATAACCTAATTGGCAGAAAGAGATACAAAGTTGACCAGGTTGACTCAGTACTACAAGAAAGGAAAAAGATAGTCTATAAGAGACTGTGTCAAATAGAATGATAGAGTGATAAAAATAGGGAAATTTTTTGTAATGTAATTGAAGCACAAAATGGAAGAAAACACACAAATAATTGGATCAATGGGAATGATCTAATTGGGGAACACAACACAAAACCTTGCACCAATGTTGCTCAATGAAATTTTTTGTAATACAACACACAATGATTAGAAAGCAATTAGTCAAATAAAAATTAAATGCCAACTAAGTGGTCATTTTTATTGTTGTTAAATTATTATAAAGTGTTATTTTAAGTGTGATAGGGAAGTTGGCTAAAAATATGGAATTAAAAAAAATTATGAATGGTTTCAGAACATTTAGGCTAAAAAGGAATTATGTTGGAAATGGTACTAGCTTGGTATTGGGGCCTACCCCCTCACTTCATAATCCTACAATGATAAGGGTATTGGGTGCTTTGATAATATATACCATTAACCACATATTTATACTAGGCCAAAAAACTAAGTCAGATTATCCCTTGGTGATAAAATCCAAGTAGGTAGGCCTTGGGAAGACAAATGTTAAATGTGTTTTGAATATTATGTGATTTGGTAGTATGAGGAAAAATATTAAAATAGTGCAAGTAATAGGAAATTTGAGAAATCACCTAATTAGACTATGGGACCGACTTTAAGCAATCAAATAACTAAAATTGAAAGTGTGAATTAATAACTAGTAAATAGTTGTTAATTCCCAAATTAAGAATAGTATAAAGTTGGTTCAAACAACACTATATATAAATAGTATAGAATAGATTTGATTGGGTCACTAATATTATATATAAATAAAAGTATTTAAGAACTAAGCCAACTAGGTTGACTTAGTGTTTAAAATAGAAGACATGCTACAGAACTAAGTTGACCAAGTAAACTTATTTTGTTGTAGGATTATATTTTTGAAGACTTCAAACTTACATAAAATATAACTTTAATGAAATATTGAATTGAAAAAGAGAGAAAGAGAGGAACCTTGGTGGTTTTGAACATGATTAAGATTGCAAATTTTCTACTGTAGTGCCTTAAATGTCACTTGTAAGTTATGCAAACTAAGTCAAATAATTCGACCTAGTTCTATGAAACCTTATTTTTTGATGCCTAATAAGAGGACTAAGTCAACATGTAGGACTTAGTTTGTTGTTTTGGATGCTAACTAGAAGACTAAGTTGACCTATTAACTTAGTTTATTATATGGATGTTGATTGGAAGACTAAGTCAACATGTTCAACTTAGTTTGTTATTTGGATGTTGACTAAAAGACTAAGTTACCCATTCAACTGAGTTTGTTATCTAAAACTAAATAATAATATTATGTCGACTTGTATGATCCAATAACATGTATATGTTGAAGACCTACATAGAAAGAACATAGTCATTTTGATATGACTATGTGTTAAACTTGTCCATAGAAGGTAGAAATATACCGGCCTAATCAACTTAGTATCACAAATATAGAAAAATAATAAAATGATAGAAATGAAAGCATGAAATAAAACTTGCAAGGATTAGATTAATGTCATGTTCACCATAATGTATGCAGTGGGAAATGCAATAGGTCTATAAATCAATCATAATGTAGAGAAGATAGATCCTACTTACATTTTTTATTGGTGATCCATTAGATAATCAAGGTCATGACTAATATGGATCTGCTAGACCTACCCAAGGGATATCTTACCACATTAATATCACTAGGGAGGGTTCCAAAGCCTCTAGTCAAGAAAAACTATGTAATAACCCTAACTAGGTCCTATGTTTTCATTTTCAATAAACTAATAACAAATAAATCAAAATCTAATCTAGTGCTCACCAAATCTTGTGGCACAACATGGGTTTAGTAAACATAAAAGTAAACCTACATAAGAGAATCCTAATTAAGCTATGTATAGGTATAACCCTAATGCATGTAAAGAGTAATATTATTCAAAAGCCATTATTTATGTCACTTCTATATACTAAAGAGAAGAAAAAAATTAGATATACTTACCTAGAAGACAAACCCCTTGAGACTCAATCTCTCCCTTAGCCAAATGTGCTTCACAAGAGGTTGTTGTGGTTTGTAAGGATCACTAAGAAAGTCCAAAGCATCTAAGACTTGTCCACAAGACAAGATTCTTCTCTGAGTAGAAACCATAAGGTAAGACTCCTCAAGTATAATGGTGGAAGAACGGATTGTAAATAAGCATCAATCAATAATTAACTCTCGTTGTCTCTCTAAGAATGGCATAATAGATGTGTTTATATAGTTGGATCTAGCCCTAACCCCTTCTAAAAGTTTCACCCAATAAGGTCAACTCGATCAACCTAGTATTGAAATTGGCAAAAAACTAACTAGATAATGAACTATGTCAGCCATGGCTAACATAGTTCTTAGTAATCTCTATCAATAACAATACAAGGTTGATGTGGTAGAAATAGTCATATAAACTACCAAAAAGGGGTCTAGGTCAAGGAAATGGATAATGAAGGTCATAAATGACTAGAAGACAATAGAAAATAGGAGGAAAAGCTTAGGGGAATTTTGTTAGGTGCTAGTTAGATTGATAACAAGTGGCAAAATGGGACAAGAATCCTTGGAAGAACCAATGGTCTTCCCATCCCATTCTTATTACATGCATTAGGGTGTGCGCTTAGAGAGATTGAGACATGATGGCTTCCTGCAATATAGAAAGTATCAATAATTGATAATGTTTGAAAATATTATGTGTATATAGAGACAATATTTATATTATATAAATATATAATATATGGTATCATAATAACATAAATGTTACATATGTGACTTCTCTTGCAATGGTTGAGATGTTTATATTTCTATGTGTTTCCATGTATCTATAAATGGAAAAATAATGGATGAAATTTATTTAATGCTATTAATATATTATTTAACATGCTTATTTCCTTAATTAAATGTAGAAATTTTGTGGAAAATAATCCATTTATAGAATTACATTGATGCTTTTTGCACATGTTTTAGTGTAGGAAATTATAATTCTAAGGGTGATTTTGGATTAGGGAATAAAATTATGTTGTTGAATCTTCTATTGCATGTGTTAATTTTTTCAAAATAATACTATATTGAAACATTACTCCTTATATTTATTGTTCTTAAAATTGTGTAAAATATATTTTTTATTATTCAAATTAAATTACTTGAGTATGCCTTTTTTCTTGAAGAAATATTGTAGTTTGCATATTACTAAATGATCACCTAGTTTGTTTTCCTAAATCTTTTGGATTACATCTAGTTGAATCATGTTTTAAATAATGGAAATGGTCATATGTCATTCATAATTTTTTATTATTCATGGATATAGATGCGTTAAGATAGGATTTCCTTGCGTACTTGAATAAAATACAAAAATATCCCAATCGAGATATACCTGATATCAAATTTAAGACAATATCCTTCTTGTGGAGACCATCATAGGTTCATGTGTGGTGATTCATTAGTATTTTAGTATTTAAACATATATGCATCATTATCTATTATTATCATTGAATGTCACTACAAAATCATTAATGTTTGGAGAAATGATATGAAAAATATTTGCTTATTTATTACTTTTTTATTAAATCATAGTGTTGATGAGACAGGTTATCAATGAAACATTGTTTAGGGTATTAGGCACTATATGTGCTTTACCTACACAATATTTCTTAGGAATCCAATGTCATACAAGAGGTATTTACTAATTTAATAATTTCTAATATGGATCAAAACCCAAGTGGTGTCATCCCCTTGTGAAATATTGTATCCCTTAATCTATTACCAAGGGCCTTAGTTTATCAATAAATGATTTGGTTTTGTTAATGTATTATTTGGGAGATCATGTGATATTTAGGATTGACTAATGAACTATGTGTACTATAAATGTATAATAAATTCTTTTTATAATCAAGTTAGCCTCATCAAGCTACATCAATATTGTATGTTTTGGGTATACTATGTTGTTACAAGTCCCACTCAATGAAACATTTATCCTTGAGAATAATAGGAGATAAAATATCCTAACTAGATCAATGGTGATTAAATAATTAAATTAAGGTTATGTCAAATTACAAACTTACTTCATAAAATTATGCCTTGACATCTTCCTTGTGAATATCTCTATCACGGAGAAAGCATATTAATAAATTAGTATGAAATAAATATTCTCCTTCCTATTAATAAGATATTTATCATGTAATTGTGAAATATTCATTACATTATATGTCACTTGATAATCCCATATAATAGGTCTAAAATTCTAAATTAAGTGGTTCTAGAAGTGGAATTGGGATGTTAGCCATAGGGTTAGAATATTTATACCTTCTCATTAAGGTAATTTTTCTTTATGTTTTATGTTATCATTATAACCATATTATGAAAGTAGAATTGAAGTTGATGGAATCAATTCATGGGATGTCATCAGTAATAAAATTGTGAAATAAATTATAAATTTGATTCTTTGAACACGTGGACTATTTTTGAATCTAATGATTAGTTGTGTTAGTAAAAATCCCTTAGGAAGGGGTTACTTAATATAGGTTATATAAAATATATCTAAGATTTCTATAAATGAAATTAGAATTATAATGTTTTTTTTGGTTTATAGTCATTTGTTAAATGAATTGGTAGCTTTTCATCTAAGATGAATAATATAACCCCAATTTGGTACGCATTTGAAATATGTGTATTCTTGTGGATTATTATCCTTTAATTCAAAGTAGCTACTCTTGAACATGTCTTGAGATATATGTTTAATTACATATATGACCTCTCTTTAATTATTATTTTTAGTTTGTGAATAATATAATTATCTCAATCTACTATTTTAGAACTATTTTACCTTTCTCAACTCCAAGTCATTTATGTGCATAGATTATTCTCTATATAATTGTTATTATATCCAAGGAAAGAGATTGGATACCCATGAGACTCATATTTATATCCTTAGTATAAGTATTTCAAATATCCTTTGAGGTTACAACTTTAGAATAAATTGGTCAAACCTTGGAATTAAAATTTAAAATATATTTTATTAATAAACTAATAAAGGCTTTATTCTTAGATATATATGTAAATTTACTTTCCCTATTGGAGTATGAAGACCATTATTTAATAGTGATGTTGGTGGGTCCTATCTTTTAATCCAATAAGAAGCTAATTAAAACTGATAGAGATTGTTATTTATTCTCTTATAGTTAAATGGGGTAATGAGGATTGTCTATTTGAGCTATTATATTTCCATATGGTTTTGGGATTGACAAATTTAAAACATAAGTTATAGATGGGTTATCCCATCCTTAAACAAAAATTATTGAGATATTTATACTATCTATAGACCTTGAGTGGTTCCATCTCATTGATGTCATTTTTGTACCAAATATTCACATATTATTGGTTGTGGTGAAAGATCTAGGAACCTTTTAGTATTCCTTTTGCGAGAATGTTACATTTTCGTGACATGTGTTCAGTCCCATAAGCAAATTAAAATCATTGATATGGATTGTATTATATGCAAATTTTGATATTATTTCCATTTTTAATCATCTTATTCTTGAGATGTTTGTGGTAAGTGTAGTTTTAAAAAAATGCCTATGTTTTTAATTAAGTGTGGTAGATGGTGCATTACACTTGGTATTAGAGCATGGTTACAACACAAAGATATCTAGGACAAATTATTCTCTTGGTTCACTTTATTGTATGGCAAATAATAATAATTTTGTGTGGTAATTATATGGTGGGGGTGACTATATAAACATGGAACTATTGTGTTATAAATGGTAATTGAAGTTCCATTTTTGCTTATAATCTCCTTGAGCTTTGTGTGTTGGGGATGTTTATTGCATCAAGGTACTCTTTTTTAAGAAAAGATAGTTGGTATAAATGTCATTTCATGGTTATGTATTTTGTGTGCCTTGTATGTAATATGGTAAAAAATGATTTAGATAGATAAACATTGTTCTCTTTACTAAGAATATTAATTTAAATACCTTTCAACATATAGAGGATTGATTTTTCTTATGTGATGAAATGGTTTGTCATAAATTTTGGGTCAATTATTTTGCTATAAATCCTTTTGATGATGGATAATTCAGACTATTGTGTGATCATTATTACAAACAAATCATTACATTGTGATGAAAATGGAAAATAAATTTTTCATTGGATGGTGGTAATTCAAATATGTTGTCCTATTGTGCATTTTGATCATTAAGAACTTATTAATGATAATGATTGAACATAAACATAAAAAAAGTGAGTTGTTTTGGTAAATAATTTTATGCTTCCATGGCATTGTAAGCTGAGAATGATTATGATTTTTATAGAAATGAATATGTTATGGCATTGAAATTATTATTTTGCATATTTATATTGATGTGTGCCTCTACAAATTAAATCATGGTTATTGTGATAGATATATCTATATGTGATTTAACCTTGTATGGGATAACCATAATATTGGTCAAGTTAGCATTTTTGATTCATAAAAGAGTATCATGTTGGGTGACACTATCACATCTTCATGTATTATTGGTCTCTACTCTAGTGACATGTATATGGGTATTGGAAAAATGTGTATTACCATGGTGCTTGTGAGTGAAAGTTTGGAATGTGGACATTGTTTGTTATTTCTCTTACTATCATCATTATGAACATGTGAATTTTTATGAGCTTGTGAAGGAGAATCTTTGGACCCAATGATTTGCATGCTAACTTACCTTATTATATATATTATTGTATGTACATGAGGAGAAACTTGATGGCATGGATGTTTGTTTGATAGTTCCCCTCCTCTCATCAATATGATATATGCACACTATTGTATGTATTCAATTAGGAACTTGGGGTTGTGTAGCCTGCATGATAGTTCCATTTTTGTCATAATTACTATATATACACACTATTGGATGGTCTTAAAATATTAACTTAGGGACATGGAGGCCGCATGTTGGTTCCCTTTTAGTAATTGATACACATGTCATACACTAATGACTAGATATCATGACCACAAATGGATAAATCAATATTGTATCATGTGGCCATTTTAGGTATCATGGGTTAGTGAGACCTTATTTAATGTAATTTTATTGATTATATATGTTGTATATTATTGAACACATTAACATACTGTGTGTAATGTAGGTGGCAAGAGTTAAATCAGAATGTGAATAAAAGAAGTTACTATTATATTTCTTTAATATTGTGACTATTATATGACTCTTGGTGAATTCATAGATTATATTTGAATTATAATAAGTAGAATCATGATATACATATTCATTTATTGTGTTCAATAATTAAGGTTATGTTTCTTGATTTTGTGATGCAGTTTTTGGAAAATATCATAAGCTTACTTTGAGGCATAATGTAATTCAATTACTTATAGGATGTAACTTATCACTGTTAATTCTATTATTAATGTGACATTATGGATGAACATATAATATATTCTTAAAACTACTAATATTAATTAAAAATTATTCTCCACCTTCCTAAGAACTCATTACTTAATCTCCAAAAATTGTGTTGATTTCATATATTATAGTGTAATTATTATATCCAAAAAGGATTAATTTAAGCCTATGGTATTCCTTTAAATATGTTACCTATAGGATATACTTTGAAAAAAAATTCATTGTGAACATTATGAAATTTACATGTTAAAAAAGAATCCATCAAAATGAGAGTGTTTTTATGAAAAGCTTTCTCCAAAAAGCTACATTTATTTTAAAAATCCTTGAGCTAGTTATAAAAGATAACAAAAAATATAGACAAATTCAAATGAATTTATATAGAAATGGAAAAAAAGTCATTTTAAAAGGGACTTCCTAGACCTTATTTGATGAATATGGTTTCATTATTCTATTAAAATGATTAATAAATACCATTTTCCTTGAGAGGTAAGAGATAAATGAATATTAGTACCTTTAATAGTGTTATGACTTAGTTAATCACATTAAGGATGATGTTTTTAAAATGGAATGATGATGTAATGCCTAAAAATTTATACAATTAATTCTTGATATATATACCTTATCATTGGATATGTGAGCCTTCATACATGTGGGTAATTTGAAGAGTATTCTAATTTGGACTAACTTTGTCTCAATCATTACATCCTGATTCCTCACTAAGTAGAATTACTTGATTATCCATAGATATTTATAGTTAGTAATTGTATTTGGTTATTATTAGCTAAGATATGATTTATATGCTATTATGGGACAATGGAATATTGCTCAGATTACATGATTTCATTTCTATGGGTTAGATGTAGTGCATATTCTTAAATTAAGGTCATGTTGATTTATTATTTTAGTAGTATTTTATGATACATACATCATGATGTTATGGACTAACTTCTTGCATGTCATGAGTTGGTCATAGGAGATACACATCCATTAGATATTGATGAAGGGAGATCATCATCAGAGAGGATGACATAAATGGAGTTTCTAGGGGATGACAGAGAAATAGCTAGAACCCTGCACACACCATGTCATATATCACTCATTATATACATTGATTTAATTATTATAATTAGTATGTTATTTATGTTATATTCATTTACAAAATTTCATGTGTGTTAGTTTAGTTCAAATTTATGTTTATGCAGAACCAACCTTGTAGGATTTGTGTTGTGGTTTCTATGAGTTTGGATTGGAATAATAATGAGTGTAATACATGTTTTATTAAAAAAATATTAATTACTTGTTGATATTAAGTCATATTATTATTAATTATTAAATATATTCTAACAAATGTATAAACAAGAAAAATAGAAAAAAAAGGAGAAAAATCGACAAAATAATTGTGTTGAATTTTATAATTATGAAATAAGGAAAGTTAGAATAAAATAGAATAAGGCACGATAGAAAGAAGAAAATAAAAAATCATGGGATAAATATAAATAAAAGAAAATAAATTAGTTTTAAAAAAAAAAGTATACTCATTAGAAATAATAAAGATAAGGAAGAGAGGCACAATAGGAAAAAAAAAGAGTAAGAGAAAGGAAAAAAAGAAAGTAAAAGTGTAAGGGAGAGAGGAGCCATAGAAGAAAAAGGGGAGAAGATAAGGGAGAAAAGCAGAAGAAATAATATAGCAATTTGTCAGGTAGGCAATGC
>JARHVA010003914.1:532500-545000 GCA_037957365.1 Torreya grandis
TCAAGTATTTTTTTTAATATCTAGTTTCCATTTTGATAGATATAAGGGATACAAAATGTTTTATAGATCCTAAAATACTTAGTAAGTTATCTAGAAGAGGTGGAGTAGTGGAAAATTCATGGTTGGTACAATATGGGAATGATTCAAAAGTCATGGTTGATAAGTGTTTAGTCAAATCCAATATTAGGTTGTCCAAATTCACAATAATAGTGGATCTATATGTAGCACTACTAGGGTTATATGATGTGATCCTAAGATTCGACTAGATTATGATGTATAAGGTCAAAGTTGACTATTACCTAAAGACAGTTAAGTGTCTGGATGATTTTGGGAATCAGATACAAATTAAAGGTAAGAAAAAATAGTTGAGGCTTGGGCATATTTTTGCAATGCAAATCAAGAGTGCCCAATTAAAACAGTACCAATAATTTATCATCAAGATAAATGAAATGGAGTAATCTAAGGAACCATCTCTTAGATATTATCCATTCCTTAAGAATTTTCATGATGTGTTTTTAAATGAATCACCAAGATTGCCTCCTAGATGTGAGTTCCACTTCTCTATCGATATCATACCTAGATCAAAACCATAGACTAAGGCACCATATAAAATGACAACCATGGAATTAGTTGAATTAAAGGCTTAACTCTAAGAATTATTACCTAAGGGGTTGATCAGGCCAAGTGTGTCAGCATGGGGAACACCAATTTTCTTTTTAATTAATAAGGATGATACTCTTTGACTTTGCATTGATTATAGAATGTCGAATAAGGAAACTATAAAAAATAGATATCTACTACCTCATATAGATGATATTTTTTTATCAAATGTAGGGAACAATGTTATTTTATAAGATTGATCTTATATTAGGATACCATCAACTGATAATAAAGGATGAGGATATTCTAAATACAATGTTTAGAACTTAATATAAGCACTATGAATTCAAAGTGTTACTATTTGGATTGACAAATGCTCCTGCAACATTCATTAATCTCATGAATGGTATGTTTAAGAATTATTTAGACCATTTATTTTTGGTCTTTCTTGATGACATTATTATATACTTGAATGAAGAGGATCATCTTCAACATTTGTAATTGGTTTTACATTGGTTGTGGAAAGACAAGTTGCATGGTAAGTTGTCTAAGTGTGTATTTTTCTAGGGAAGAGTGCAATTTTTGGGACATATTATCTATGTGGATGGTATCTCAGTAGTTCCAAAAAAGATAAGGTCCATTATGGAGTGTCCAATAGTAAGGAACATGTAGGAGGTAAGGAGTTTCATGGGATTAGAAGGCTATCCAAAATTTTCCAAGATAGCTAATCCAATTACCTCTATGCATTGGAGAACCAAACTTTCATTTGGTCAGATAAGTGTGAAGTATATTTTTAGGAATTAAAAAGAAGGCTTACTTTAGCACTAGTTTTAATATTTCTTGACACCAATGTTAACTTTTCAGTGATCATAGATGTATCTAGGGATGGCCTAGGAGGAGTCCTTATGCAGGATGGTGTAGTAGTTTCTTATGAATCAAGTAAGTTAAAATCTTATGAGCTGAACTATTTCCTTCATGATACATAGCTTGCATAAATTATGAATGATTTACAAGTTTTGTATCATTACTTATTTGGAAAACCATTTTAGCTCAATATGGATAACTTGGGACTCAAGTACATCTTCACCCAACCGAATCTGAATGTTCCTCAAAGATGCTAGATAGAGCTCTTATATGACTATGATTTTGATATCAACTATATTAAAGGCAAGAAAAATAGATTATATGATGCCTTAAGTCATAGAAGGTATATCTTAATCATGGTTATTATCAGGAGTACTTTTAGGGATCAAATTATCACCAAGAGATGAATTTTAGGATTAGGTTAGAAAAACATTGTCTGATAATGATCAAAATCCTTAGTATAAAGGATTCAGATTAGAAAGTGATGGTATTTTACATTACAATGGAAGGATGCATGTATTAGATAGAGAGAATATGTGGAGTAAACTGCTAAAATAACTAGACAATACCCCATATTTGGAACATCCAGGAGTAACCAAGCTCATGGTAGAGCTTATACCACTATATTTATAGAAAGGAATCAAGAAAGATGTAGTGGATTTTGTGTTACATTGTCTAGAATGCCAGTGAACAAAAGCTAAACATGTGCATCTAGTTGGTTTGTTATATCCACATGATATATTGGAATGGAAGTGGTAGGTGATCAATATGGACTTTGTCCAAGGTTTATCGAGATCATGAAATATGCATGATATGATCTTGGTACTAGTTGATAAACTAACTAGGGTGGCTTATTTTATACCAGGTAATTTTATCAATGATATAACTACTCTTGTGAAGACGTTAATAATATAAATATATAAGTTGCATGTATTTTTAGATAATATTATATCATATCATGATCCAAAGATGAATTCTATATTTTGGGTAACTCTGAAAACAACTTTGGGTATGCAACTAAATTTCAACACTGCATATCACCCAAAGACTAATGGTCAGACTGAGCGAGTTAATCAATTGTTAGAGGATCTTATTCATATGTATTAAATGGATCAATGATATAATTGGGAAGATTATATTTCATTGGCTATGTTTTCTTACAACAAATCATACCAATCAACTATGAATATGGCCCTACTTGAGGCACTATATGAAAGAAGGTAAAGGACCCCAATCAATTGGGATAGGTTGAAGGATAGGGTAGTCTTTGGAATTGAGATGCTTTAATAAATGGAATAACAATTTAGATTAATTAAGAAGATATTGGCCAATCCCAGTGAAAGGTGTAAGAGCTATGTTGATCTGAATAAGACATATAGTTAGTTTTTAGTGGGTGATAAAGTATTCTTGCAAGTTGAGCTATAGAAGAGCTCAATTAAATTTAAGAATTTAATGAAACTTTTACCGATATATGTGGGACCCTTAAATTTATTATAAGTGCTCACTATTATAGTATATAGGCTTGAATTTCCACCAATCCTAGCTCTATTACATACTTTTTTCCATGTTTCTTATCTTAAAAAGTATGTAGTTGATCCTTCACATGTGTTGGATTGGAATGCTTTGCAGGTTCTAGATCTTGGAGTGGTCATGGTATAATTAATTAGAGTAATTGACACTGGAAAACTTCATTTACATAATAGAAATATGTCACAATGAAAATTCTTGTGAGACCAATACCTAAAGATAGTGCTACTTGGGAGGATTATGATGAGTTATACAGGTAATTTCTATTATGATCCACAGTTATGATACATGAAATATATAGAATATAATGTAGATCAAATCAACACAATATATATTGGTGGGCCATTATGCTCAAATATTCAATATATGTAAAAATATAATAATCACCCCTAAGGTAGGGCAACACCATACAATACTCCTTTGACAAGGAGTAACTCCACAATGTCTCTTTGAAGGGACAACCTCCAATATCATCTTATAATAGAAGACTCAATACTTACTTGATTCCTTTACAATGATATTCACCTCTTTTAAATATATTAGTGTAGGTTTTTATTTTTCCCTATTTTTTAATTAGGGAAATTATATTTTTGTGCTTACATGGAGTTTTTCTACATTTGTGGGATAGGCTAGCTTATGTGGAGATGTGTGTCATAGATGTGTCATAGGTGTCATAAGAATGTCATAAGTAACTCCCTTGATGGGAGTTACTTCTCTATTCTTAGCACCTTGTCACAAACTTTCATGGAGGAGTTACAGTCTATTTTTGGGGTGCCTTGGCCACCTTTTGTGGAGGAGTTACTTACGTGCTCTCCTATATGTATTCTTCACTTAGGCCATCTCATGTTAATCAAATTTTGGTTTTCTCCATTTTGTCTTGTGCAATTTATCTTCTTGTATAATTTCAAATTGCTTTAGCATCTATGTGGTGTGCATTTGCTTCATCTCATGTGATCACATCTCCATTGCATTCGCATTATCCAAATTCTAGCAACAACTCTGATATGGTATCAGAGCCACTTCGGTAATCGTGTGTCTAGTTATGCTATTAGTTTATTCTAAAATTCTTACTTTGCTTTCTTAGTAATTTTTTTTTCTTAACTCCATTGCATTTGAGAGTTTTGGTAGAGTTTTTTGAAAACTCATGCAAATCCATATGGAAACTTGTTAAAAAAATTACTTCTAAGTTAGAATTTGCCAAGACATCTTGTATAGATCTATTGTGGCTTTAGCAAAGGCAGTGGAATTTTTTTGTTTTAGTCATTCTACAGGAAAAGATAGATCTTTGCTCATCTAGAACTTGAAAGTTCTGTGCCTCATATGCTTCAGCTCAGCCAAAAATTGTCACAGACATCAGCCATGCCAAGCAGATAATCACGACCTGGGCTTCTGGTCGCAACAAAAGTCTTTTTTATAGCAAGGCGAATTCAGTTGTACGACGTCCAATGTGCAGGTGCGTAGTGAGCAAAATCAGAACTTGTTTGGAAGGAGGAAGGCATGGACACTGCTGCCACATTGTCAATGATCATCTAACTCAATTTTGACCTTGTCGCCTTCAGACTCAACCAACCTTGCTGCCCTTCAGACTCAGCTGACCTTTTTTGGTTTCTAACGCCCATTTGCTGGGCCCTCTCTCTCTTGTTATTTAATTGGTAATTCTGTTTTTGTCTAATAATTATTTTGATATTCATAAATCAATAATTTGATTTTTTGAATTAAATTCAAATTGAAAATTAGCATTCAAAAAAAATAGTTTAGAGGTTTTTTTAAAAAACTTGTATCTTCAACCTACGAAGACGAAGGGTGAGGCCCAAGTTGGCAGGAGGCCAATTCCCCCTCGTAAAGACCTCCTTTGGATTCCTTGCTCTGTGTCAAATCCAATGAGTGGTTAGAAGGCCACTTTCTCTCTTGAAACAAGCATTTTTTAAATATTTTAGTGCTTTTTTTGTAAAAACACTAGTTTACAAGAAAATTGGATCTTTAATATCTTGCAAACGGTAGCTCAGATTTGGGTGCCATTTTTTGAAAAAGTGTTTATAATCTAATTATCCATAGTGTAGGCTTATTATTTGTCAAAAATGCACTAGTTTATAAAGTGCCTAAAATTTAGGTCTCTTGAGACGCATTTTTAGATGAGTTCGACGTCATGTTTGCTTAGAGTCATGCACCGATTTCTCTAAGATGCATTTTTGGCTGAGCCCGACATATTTTGAACTTGCACTTACATATTTGGGGGGGATAAACATTTTGGGGGGTTGTGTTTGCTTTTCACAACTTGCATATCTTTGCTTTCATTCTCCTTTCTACATAAATTCATAATTTGTAATCAACACAACTTCACCTAAATTTAGCTTAAAATAGATTCTTTTCAACTTAACCCGCTAACACCCTTCAACTATCATGAATGGAAGGTTTAAATGTCAATCATTCTTAAAAGCAAAGGGTTGTATAGGATCACCATGGGTACTGAAGTAAAACCCAACACTGATGTTGAAAAGGTCAAGTGGTACAACCATAGTGATGAAGCTTATGGATTACTGAGCTTGTCCATTTCTCCAAAAATTCTCTTCTATTTATAAACCTCCAACACTCCTAAATACATATGGGACACCTTAGAACTCTTATTTGGGAAGCTTGATGAGATGAGAGGTCATGAGCTTGAAAATGAACTCATAAGTCTAAGTCCTAGCAACTTTGACACCCTACAGGACTTCTTCACTAAGTTTAAGGCCCTTAGACTGCAATTAAAAGAATGTGGGATAGAGAAGAAAGATGATCAACTCATCCTTTCTATTCTTGCAAAGTTAGGTCCAAGCTATTCAATCTTTGTCTCCACTTTCCATGCCATAAAAAGTGTCCTTGGCACTACATGGAAAATTCCTTCTTTGGATTCATTCATTGCCAACTTGACTAGGGAGCAAGATAAGCTAATTCAAATGGGTACAATGAAGTCTACTCAACCCCAAGCTTTGATAGCTGGAAATGGTAAGGATAAGACTTTAATAAAGGAGAAGAAGAAAAAGAATAACGACCAGGAGAAGAAAAAAGAAAACAACAATCCTGCCAAAAACAACACTGAGTCTTCCTCCTCCAATGCTAAATCTAAGAAGGATAAGGTTAAGTGTGCCTATTGTAAAAAGACAATGCATGATGAACACAAATGCATGAAGAAACAAATAGATCACCTAACTCATCTTATAGAAAAGCACAACATAGGTGTTCTTGAGTCCGTCAAGTAGAATTCATCTACCCAAGATTCTACCAAGGCAAAAGGCAAGGGTAAGGAGAAAGAAAAGGGCAAAGCCCTTCTAGCTACTAAAGCTTCTACAACATCATGGGTCATTGATTTGGATGCTTCTCACCACATGGGCTCTCCACTAGTTCAGTTTTCATCTTTAGAGCCTTGTAACATGACTTCAATTTGTTTGGGTGATGACATATCAGTTTTTGTTGCAGGGAGAGGGTCAGTTGAAATGGAAGGAGGAACATTCAATAATGTTCTAAGTGTTCCTTCTCTTTCAACCAATCTCTTATCAGTGTACCAAATCACTCACATTGGTAAGGGCATGAGAGTTGAGTTTTCACCAAATTTAGTGGCTATCAAGGAGTTGCATAGTGATACTACAGTGGTAGTGGGTAGGGTAGATCACCAAGCAAGGTTATACACCTCACATTTTGCACTTGATTCTTCTCAAATAGCATTGCTGACTCATTCAGATGGAGTTATCAAATTATGGCATGAGTGGTTTGGCCACCTTAACTACCACTACCTTGAGCAACTTTGAAAACATGACATGGTCATTGGCTTGCCTTGTGTCTAATTCTCATAAGGACTTTGTGAGGGGTGCTCCCTTGGGAAGCATCTTGAAGCAAAATTTGACAAATGCTAAGCTTGGAGGGCTTCACAACCTTTGGAGTTAGTCCACAGTGATGTATCAGGACCCTTTCCCAAACCATCTTTCACAAGGGCCAAGTACATCCTCACTTTCATTGATGATTTCTCTAGGTACACTTGGATATATTTTCTCAAACAAAAGTCTGAAGTGTTTGAAAATTTTCTAGACTTCAAGGCTCTTGTTGAGAAATCTATTAAGGTTCTTTGAACTGATAATGGAGGGGAGTATGTCAGCAACAGGCTTGATCAGTTTTGCACCACATAGGGGACTGATTTGTAGCACACAGTCACTTACAGTCCTTCACAGAATGGGGTTGTAGGATGCAAAACTAGGTTCTTGAAAGAAATAGGTAGCTGTATGATTCACTCCAAATCCTTAGCACCATAGTACTAGGTTAAAGCCATCAATTGTGCTTGCTACATTTAAAATAGGGTTCCTCACAAAGATTTGAAAGGGATAACACCCTTTGAAGCTTGGCATAAAAGGAAACATGATGTTGAGCACCTTAGGGTTTTCAGATCTCTAGCCATGGCCCACATTCTGAAGAAGAAACGCAAAGCTATGAAATGTCAGTCCAAGCCTTGCATCTTTGTAGGATATTCAGATGGCATTAAAGGGTATTTCCTTCTAAATCCAGTCACTCATGAGTTGTTCATCGAGAGAAGTGTCCACTTTTAGGAGAGTCCTAGAGACTCAACACTTGACACTTCTTCTCCCTCATCAGATCTACTTCTTCATGATGATTCCTCATCAGATTTAGATTAGCCACAATAGGGTCTTAAGCCAGAGACATCTTCTTCTTCTTTGAATTTAGACAGTGAGGATAGTGATGTTGAGTCATCCACCTCTAGTCAGTGAGAAGATGAGGAGTTAGCACCTGACTCACCCACTTTCGAGCCACTTTCGGCTAGACAGACACTTGAAAGTGCTAGCACTTAGGCAAGAGATCTTGCAAATGACAGATGTACTAGGGGGATTTTTAGAGAGATCCACATGCCTTCTTTGCTTCAATGTCAGATCCACAAACTTTTCGAGAGGTATTTGGGTACCTGAGTGGGATAGTGCTATGGAGGAAGAATATTCTTCCTTAATCAAAAATCACACTTGGGATTTGACTTCACTTCCTAAGGGAATAAAGATGGTTCAATGTAGGTGGCTATATCAGACCAAGTTTGTAATAGATGGGTCGATTGATAAGTACAAGGTGTGATTGGTTGCCAAGGGTTTCTCACAGGTGGTAGGCATTGACTACTCAAAGACATTTATACCCATTACAAAGATGACTTCTATCTGACTCACCTTGGCTATTGCTGCAACACATGGTTGGGATGTGTATTAGATGGATGTGAAGAGTGTCTTTCTTCATGGGGACCTAGAGGAGGAGATCTACATGGAGCAGCTGTCAAGATTTTTTCAAGATTCTTCCTTAGTATGCAGACTTACGAAGTCTATGTATGGCCTCAAATAGGCCCCTCGAGCATAATACGTTAAGATGGATTCCTTCCTTCTCACAACGAGTTTCACTAAGTGCCATTTTGACCCCAATCTCTACTTATTACAACAAGATGATTCGCTCCTAATTTTGGTTCCATATGTTGATGACCTTTTGATCACTGGGATTTCTTCATCGGCTATTGCAGCAGTGAAGGCATCTCTCTAGGATAGATTTTACATGACAGACTTGAGTTTGATGCACTAATTCCTTGGCATCGAGATCTCATAGTCAGATTCAAGGATTTCTCTTACACAGCCTACATATGCTCTTGATTTATTGGCTCAGTTTCACATGGCTAAATGCAAGCCATCTCCAACTCCGTTTCTATCAGGAGTCAAGCTTGAGGTTGAATGTTCTTCACCATTGGTTGATGCCACTTGGTATCGACAACTTGTTGGCAGTCTCATCTTCTTGATTCACACCATGCCCGACATATCATATATATTGGGACTTGTCTCTAGATTTATGCAAGAACCTCATGAGCTGCATTGTAAAGTAGCTAAGAGGATCTTGCATTACATATAGGGTTCACAGAGATACAAGATTCATTATAGATTTGGTATAGAGGTTGACTTGATTGGATATACAGATTCAAACTGGGATGGTGATTCACAGACTCACAAGTCCACTTTTGGTTACAGTTTCTCTCTAGGTTCTGGTCCTATCAATTGGTCTATCAAGAAGTAAAATGTTATTGTTATATCATCCACAGAGGTAGAGTACAAGGGATCTGTTAATGCAGCTATTGAGGCTATTTGGCTTTAGGGAATTCTTTCTGAGTTTGGCATTCCTATCAGACAACCCACCATCATATATTGTGACAACCAGAGTACCATTCAGATTTGCAAGAATCTAGTTGAGCACCAGTGGACCAAGCACATAGAGATTCACATGCATTTCATTCGAGAGCTTATTCATAGTCAGGTCATTGACATAATATTTTTCCAGTCTTTGGAGCAAGTTGCAGACATCTTCACTAAACCTTTCACCGAGAGCAAGTTCATTCATCTATGAGCTCTTCTTGGGGTGCGGTCTACATCTACAGTAGCATCATCTTCAGGGGGGCCTTCTATCCCCTTCTTTTCTTTTATGTCTCTCTTTTAGTGGGGAGTTTTTTCCTATGGGTTTTCTCCTTTTCTCTATCTTATCAGAGATTGCATGTGTACATGGGCACCTCATCAGGCCTAGTTCCCGGGACCCATTTTATATTTCTACACTGCCCACCTAAGTTGTGCTTATGGGGGGTATTAGTGTAGGTTTCTATTTTTCCCTATTTATTAATTAGGGAAATTATATTTTTATGCTTACATGGAGTTTTCCTACATTTGTGGGATAGGCTAGTTTATGTGGAGATGTGTGTTATAGATGTGTCATAGGTATCATAAGAATGTCATAAGTAACTCCCTTGATGGGAGTTACTTCTCTATTCTTAGCACCTTGTCACCACCTTTCATGGAGGAGTTACAGTCTATTTTTGGGGTGCCTTGGCCACCTTTTGTGGAGGAGTTACTTATGTGCTCTCCTATATGTATTCTTCAATTTGGCCATCTCATGTTAATCATATTTTGATTTTCTCCATTTTGTATTGTGTAATTTATCTTCTTGTATAATTTTAAATTGCTTTAACATCTATGTGGTGTGCACTTGTTTCATCTCGTGTGATCACGTCTCCATTGCATGTGCATTATCTGAATTCTAGCAACAACTCTGATAAAATAAACCTCATAATAACTAACAATCAATGACTAACCTCTAAATCCCAATGTATACTGACCATTACCTAATGCATTAATTCTACAAGTTACTCATTTTCCTAATAAATTGGACACATATGATTAACTAAAAGGGATGTGTGCCACATGTCAATATCTCCATCAAAACATATACATTAATACATCATAAAACTAGGTACATATCAATTTCCACATTTGTTTTATTGATTCAATACTTAATGCTATGTTATTTTTCTATTGACCAATGTTTTTAATTTAGAACATATGTTTAAATAAGTGTCATCGAGATGATCACTAGCTTTAGAGAAATGTTATTACATCTTGATTCCTCGCTAAAAATACTTACTTGATTATCCATGGATATTTATAGTTAGAAATTTGATTTGGATATTATTAGCTAAGCTATGACTTATATGTTATTATGGGATAGTTTAATATTGTTTATATTACATGATTTCATTGTTATGAATTAACTATAACATATATTCTTACATTATGATCATGTTGATTTCAAATTTTAATAATATTTTATGATGTATATATGTCATGATGTTATGGACTAACTCCCTACTTATCATGAGTTAGACGCAGGAGAGACTCATCCCTCAGAGCCTGAAGGATGGAGAGCATCATTGGAGAGGGTGACATAGATGTAGTTATTAGGGGACAATAGAGAAATAAATAGAACCATGTATAAAACATATTAAATATTACTCATTATATGTATTTATTAAATTATTATCATTAGTATGTTCTTTATGTTATTCCTATTTATAAAATTGTGTGTGTTTTAATTTAGTTCAAATTTATGTTTATGTAGAACTAACCTTGTAGGATTTGTGTTGTGGTTGTTATAAATATGGATTGGAATAATAATGAATGTAATACCATTTTTTATTAAAATAATATTAATGACTTGTTTATATTAAGTTATATTATTATTAATTAATAAATATATTCTAATAAATGTATATATAGGAAAAAGTGGAAAAAAGAGAAAAATAGATAAAATAATTGTGTTCATTTTTATAATTAGGAAATAAGGAAAATTATAATAAAATAGAATAATATACTTGTATTCTTGATTTAATCTAAGATATAACAAGTAAAATAAAAATCATGGGATAAAAATAAATAAAATAAAATAAAGTAGTTTAAAAACATATACTCATTAGAAATAATAAAAAGAAGAGAGAGAGGCTCAACAAGGAAAAAGAAGAAGAAAGAGTAAGAGAAAGGAAAAAAATAAAAGAGAAGTGTCGAATAAGGGATAGAGGAGACATGAAATAAAAATGGGAGAAGAAAAGGGAGATAATGGGAAAAAACAACATAGCAATTTGTCAGGGAGGCAATACATTTAAATTCTCTATATTCATAACAATCTAGTATTGTTCAGTGATCTAGGAGAACTTGTACATTTAGCAAACTAAGATTTTGAAGATAATAAAACTAATTCATGTTTTTAGTACAATGATACATTATAAATAAAGCCATAGACTCATATATATATATCTATATATATATATATATATATATATATATATATATATATATATATAACTGTATTTTACACCAGATGTGGTAATTTGCATTGAACAACAATGAACTAGTTTACAATATTATGACTATGAGGTAATTATATTAATTAAATTGTTCAATTAAAAATTGATATTATGATGAAATGATATGATTAATGTAGTGAGCTTATATATGTACAATTTCACTACATTAATCATATCATTTCATCATTATATATATATATATATATATATATATATATATATATATATATATATATATGTAATGAGTATTTTTTGATAACCAACTCTCTACTATAAGTCATGTATTGTTGTATTGATGTACTATGTAGTTATGATTTCATAAATGGAGTGATTAATCTCATTTTATGGTGTAACTGGTATTTAAACAAAGAGACACTTCATGTTTCCTCATTCATAGAAAAATAGAGATCAAAACAAAAGTTTATGTACAATGACCTATTGCATATATAAACATTATATTTTAAACTATGTTAGGCATATATGTTGTACTTGCATATAAATATATTGTGCCATGCTTATAAGTGTCTAGCAATTTACTGAATCGATAATAGGGAGAGCTTAGTGTTCACTCCCTAGGAAATCGACCTACGTTGCCTCAATAATCCTTTACATTTGACACAAGGTATATAAATATTGAATCAAATATTTGGACATATATATGAATATTCGTAATAGTTTGTATATGAAGTAATAATCCTAAGCTAATTTATAATGATTTATAATTATTTATAATGGATATAATAGTTATTGAATCATAATGAAACTTTTGAATTTGAGATACTAGTTTATGTGTACTGAATGTTACATATATGATATATGGTTT
>JARHVA010003914.1:547500-597500 GCA_037957365.1 Torreya grandis
TGTCTCACATATAAAAAACTTTCAGTGAAATAGTAAAGTGGATATGTAGTTGTCTTATTTTAATATTGGTTTTAACATTTATATTTTGATCGTGCATGTTATCATTATTAGTTTTCCAAATTGTCTATTTTACAATGGATGTAATATATTTCTTTATTCATGCTTGCCAAGATTTAGAATGTGTATATTAATAACACTAATAAGTGAATCATCCTACGTTGATAGGTGACAATGCTCCTAAGATATGGTCCCCTTTCGATTCCAATGAATATTGAAATAAGACCAATTATGCTTCATTTTAAAAATTATTATATTTGAATAGGAAAGTTTTAGAAATGACTTAACATAAAATTATTATGGTAAATATCCATATTTTTGGATCTTATCAGTGGTAAAAATTTAAATCATAAACATAAGAGGATTTATAGTTGTATTGAGACGCTAGTGATCCATGGATTTGGTGAAGTAGGTAAGTATCATATTATTTAGTATGTGGTGGTTGTCTATTTATTCACTATTTCAATTTTCCCATTGGTTTGTAGATGATATCTGGTTCTACAAGATAATTAAGCACCTATAAAACCTAAGATCTCTTGCCAAAATAAGCTCAAAACACTATTTTCCCTATCACTTACAATGCTTTTAGTCAGCCTAGGTAATTTAAAAACTTATTTTAAAAAAATATCAGCCACTATAGGTGCAATATACATGGCTGGAATTTTAAAAAAGTGATCATATTTAGTAATTTTATCAACCACCAAAAAAATATAGTTCTTACCTTAAGCCATGGGGATCCCCATAATGAATTCCATATATATACTTTCCCATTTTTGAGTGGGAATGGGTAGAGCCTACAGTAGACCAACTATAAAAGCTTGCTCAACCTTTTTTTGTTGGCTAGTGAGGTACTCTCGAATGTATTGAATGACCTCCCCTTTTAGTCCCTTCCAAAAGAAATATTTATCTCACATGTTTTTAATTTTTAAAATACCCTAGTTGTCTCATCAAAGGCTTATCATACACAACTCTCATTACTTTATGTTTTAACTTATATTTGGGTACTAAAATGATTTTATTACTGTACAAAATCATACCATCTCTTACCTTATATCTCTCATCTTCATTTTATCCTTCAAGTATGGTAGTAACAAATTGTTGCTTTGCATATTCCACTATTATCAAATCATATAAATCCATTGTAATTTTAATCAAATATCCAAGGGTAGGACTCGTAGAAAATGCATCAACAACTAAATTATTCTTTACTTTGACATACTCAATATCAAAATTAGAAGATTGAACTTTGCTTAACCACTTATGCTTCCTATCACTCAAATTTTTTTGGATGATAAAATATTGTAAGATTGAAATTGCCAAAAATCAAATATTATCAAAATTTGGCCAAATCATGCATGATCGCAAGAATTTACTTATCATAAATCATAAACCCATGTTTGACCTCTTTATTTTTACATCTCTCAAACTATATGCAGTATTATTTTTGTATTATAATAGCCCCTATACATTCACCTAAATCATCACATTCTAACATTTATAGGAATGCAAAAATATGAAACAACAAAGACTAAACATGAACTCATCACCTCCTTAGCATTATCAAATAATACATTGTCTATTTTAGACCAGCTTAAATCCCTCTTTTTTGTCAAATTTATTAACAGAATAGTAAGCTAGGAAAACTCCTTGACAAATTATCTATATTACCTGCACAAACTCAAAAAACCTCTAAAATGTGTCATGGTGATTGGTGTAGGTGAATCTAAGGTGGCTTTTATTTTTTTTTGATTAATATGGATCCCTTGGGAATTAATCACACACCCTAAATATAAAATTTTAGACCTTCTAAAATTAAATTTATATTCTTTGGCAAAGAATATACGTTACTTGAAAATTCCCAAAACTTTATCATCAAAGAAGACAAACATAAACTTCCTTAAATGTTTCATAAAAGGATTATTCATATAATATTAGTGATGGGTGTCACTATTACCCATTCATTTAACCAATCTATGCTGGTGTCATTTCTTATCAGGGCTAGTGTCCAAGGGTATCTATAGTAAGGTATTTATTGGATTTGGCTAATAGTGTTGGTTGGGGGTTTTTGGTGTTGATGTATCCTAAGTTTCTACTTCTTAATGTCTTAAATAAATTATTGAAGGAAACACACTTGCTCAAAATGTAAACATATCAAAATGAATTAAATTATTTGAAATAAAATCAAATAATGCTATTGGAAAGTAAACACACTAAAATCAAATATCAAACACACACTCTAAACTAAGTTACAAAATAAAGATTGTTGAAATTAAAAGAATGGTAAATGATTATTGAAATCTTAAAGCACACATACATTAATAATATATTCTGACCTTCATGTTATTAATCTAATCACATAGAGCATTTATATTAATTATAATTAAAAATAAATAAGAAATAAATTATAAATACCAAAAGTACACATATTGTCTCCTTGGGGAGTGGGTCCTTGATCACCCTTGGATTAAGAGTTAAATCAACTCAATCCTTAAAAAATTTCATAATGCATAAGATGAAAAAAGTATTATGCGATAAAATCTTCTTGTATTCAAAATAAAAATTCTTACTATGTTTTTCCACCACTATAGATCGAGCATGTATCTGACTTTCATTGGACACAAAATAGACTAACTATCCTACATACTCTATATAAAGTCAACTAACCTAGAGTAAGAGGATATTCAAACAGATTGGTTTGTATGGCCAAAATAGATAAGAGCGTTACAACAAGAACCACATGTAGTTATAAATATCCTCATGGGATTTATAATTGATTCTTCCAACCATATATGATCACCAAATCTTGTATACATTATATCCATATCATCTTATTTAGAGTTGCAACCTATATAAATGAGATTCTATAAATAGAAGGCTATATATAAATAGAAATATATATATATATATATATATATATATATATATATATATATATAGACATATATAAAAATAAAAAGTATCTAGTGGAGTCCTAAATCATCATGGAATAGATAAAATAAATTTTGGAATTCATTAGAATATGTTATAGATAAATATGTAGTGAGTTATGAGAGTCTGGAGCATGATTGTCAAAGTCTGTAGCTTGATTGCCATAATTCGTAGTTGTCTGTCAAGGTCCATAGAATTCATGACATAGTCTATATCTACACTCAAATGATTAGTTCATGGTCATGTCACTTCCTTGTCTTCATGATATCATATCAAAACTCTTATATGGATGCTATCATACCTGTACATATCAAAGTATGGAAGACTAAACATGCAAGTATTTAGAAAATCATGCAAATAATGCTAATATAGATAAAAGCATTTATTTTATACCTTAGGATAGTTATAAACTCTAAAAATACATGTAATTATCAACTTAAATGGCACAATTATGTCTATGAAGGATGATATATCATGATTGTAATGATTCATAGTGTGGACTCATTATTTGGCACACACCTTACCTTTTACAAGTCCCATTGCAAACTAACTTCTCCTGTCTTCATAAGTGTGTACTCTCTACTCCATCTTGAGACTGAGATGATATATAAAGTACAAATATTATAATATTTTCATATGAAGAGAAGTTAATCCCATAGCCGTGTTAACAAAATGAAGCCAAAGAGAAAATTGTTCTTCAGATTGTGGCCCTATATTCTATGATGGAGAGATAGGAGAAAATAATAGAGGTGGTCTAAATCTCATCCCAATCCATAATTTTTCCCTCCTTTTTGAAGTACATCAGTAATTATTTGAGTGATGGCCTCAACTCTTCTAATGTTCCATATTATAGTGGTAGGAGAAATAACTTCTATCATTTTAAAAGAGACTATCAACAAATTATAGTGTTGACCATATGTAGTCACCACTTGATCAAAGAAATATTGGAAAAAAAATTCAAAATTGATAATGCCATGCTTTAGAGCATGAAGATAGTGATCACAAATTTTAAAACATTAAATATATAAACTTTTGAATTTTTCCAATATTTATTGTGCATTACCAAACTGGAGTCTGGTATATATACCAATTTTTCTTGCAGTACTAATATGTTCATTATATCTATCATTCCGTTCTATTTGATTCCTATAGGTAGAGATAAGGGCTCTCAATTTTAACTCTCTAATAATTAGATTGACTTATAAATTATTAGTTCTCCCTATAATAATATCACATAGATAAAATTTCACATAATAAATCTTGGCTCTTAGGAGTACTTTTTTTACAGACTATCAAGAATTATTCACTTGTATTAATCTCATGTGGAATTCCATAACAAATTTGGAGTAATTACCATCTAAAAAATTGCTCATGCAAGAATAAACTATATGAAGGGGATGGAGTCCTACAAGCTAATAGCTTTTCACCAAGATGATAGGCAAACTATATGGTTTGTCTAGTTTGTTCTTCTTGATGTTGTTCTTGTGTCAAATCTTCTTGAAATTTTTGTTTCTCCTTATTAAGAATATTATTTTGCTTCTTCAATTCTCCAAGATCAGAACAAATTTGTTCCTAGTGACTTCTGACATCAGGATAGGACATAATGGTTTGGAAACCTTGTTAGACCATGGGTTTAGGAGGCATATTATAAGAGTTATAGGCTATTTGAGATTTCAAAATGGTATTCTCCTATTTATATTTAAGAAGATTCATTCTCAAAGATATATTATCTTCTTCAAGTGTCTTGGTTTAACTCCACAAATCAATAATGTCATTCTCAGATTCATCTAACTTCTTAAAAGACTAAGTTTGAATACTCTATATTTTTTTCAATAAAATAAAGAGAACAAAATCCTTACACTGGGATGAAGATAATAGATCAATAATGTCCTTTCCTTTATTTTTAAATATGGCTTCTAGCTAGGATAATGCCAAGGCATGATGCATTTCTACATCATCTATCTCTTTAGATGGTTGAGATTCTTCATCAATCATGTGAGCTTTACATTTTCAATGGATATATGTGTTGAAGTCAAAGGAATAGTCTCTCTAAACTCATATTGTGGAAAAGGATTTTCCATCCACTTTGTCTTTTGCTATATTGATAGTGGTAGTGGGTTCCTACCATAGGTTGTCAAGAGTTTATTCAATTATTTATTCTTCATCATCAACAGCCAGTATCAACATTATTCTTCTTTTATGAGTGAGAGGAAGAATTTATTTGTGTGAAGCCTCTTGGGGTGTTGGACATGAAATAGGTTTTATAGTAGGTACATATTTTATGATCTAAATGGGTTCTTATGTATAAGTCAGTTGGGAATATGGATTAGGATTTTTTGTGTAAGACCTAAGTCTTAACCTTATTCTTGGCTCTAATGGTGCAATCACATTGAGAGGACTTGGTGGTCTAGATATAACAGCCCTAACAGTTTATCTTTTACTCTGAATTGACTTGGGAGTAACCAATTTGGTGGAATAAAACATTGGTGGATCCCTAATGCGCAAAGAAAAAGGATATCATGGTATGTTCCTAGAAAGCCTTAGGTATTTCCTCTTCTTTCCCTCTTAGAAATAAATGCATGCTTCTATACCATGTTCTTGCTGAATAAAATGATGTTGGATTATCAATTGAATGAATCCATGATGGTGTATAGAAAATGGTTTATTGGGGTATATCATAGAATTTAATTGTATAGACCCTAAAATAATGAGGGTAAGTTGATTCTATGTTGGGGATGTTGTAAATCATACCTCAAATGACTCAACCTTCTCATCAAAATATAACTTAAAACACTACATTGCCCATCACAAGTGAGGTATTTAATAATCTAAGAAGATAAAGACCTCCACATTTCTAAAAATGAATCTCTATTTATACCTTTGAGTCTGCCATTGATGTCATGAACACACATGGGCACTTGTTCTCCCTCGTTATGGAAAATTTGGATGAGATCTTTGAAAGAAGATCTTGCGATCCTGGCCCCCTCATCTAGAATCCTAGATAATTAGCTAATAACCTGGCTAGAGAATGCAATTTTTGTGCCTCTAACATTGCAAAAAACTATCTTCACGTCAAAGATAAAATATTTAGCAAGGTTTTCATCAAACCCCTAGTATTTCATGACATGTTACTTCAAACACCTATTTTGATTTTGTGTCTCCTAAGAGACATTTTACAGATTCAGGCTCAAATTTCTTCTTTTATCCCATTCTGAATCTTTAAAATCTTTCAAAAAACACAAAAATCTACATCTCCACTCAAGAATAAGAATGACACTTCACTAGGTTCAAGAAATGGAGTTTTGTAACAATAATATCCTTTTTGTCTCAATGTTATAAATAAAACCCAAAACTTTATAAGCATGTCGAATGATGATGACAATGTAAGTTGATCATGTCATAAAGTAATAATGATTAATTATTATTGTGTTTTTATATATTTACAATCATCACACTACTAGTTCTCCACCAATTACTTTTCCACATGAGTTATGATGTGATGACAAAGACAAGGTCATCATAAGTGTGCTTATGAATTGAAAAGATAAAATATGTAGCTTGTAGTTAAGTTTCAAAAAGTAATTTTTTGAAAAGATTTCCTATTGGTGTGGAAATATCCTTCACATATAATTATAGAGGATTTTCCAAATATTGAGTGTATACTTGTAGACTTAAAAATTTAAAAGCTAACCTTTAACAAAAGAATAAACTCTAAAACTCATGATGTTGTCCCTGTTTGTCCTTCTTCCCTTGTTCTAAAAAAAACAAGTTACATGGATTAGTTGGAAGAATGGTATATAATAAGATAACATCAATGTTTATTTCTTTTAAAACAAGGATAATCAATCACGATGATTAATTCTAAAGTTTTGAACTCACTTTTTCTATGTTTTTTAGTTTTTTGCCCTTGGCCAACCATTTACTAGTTTATTGATTAAGAATCATTTTGCATTACATAGTCAGCCAACAAGTTAGTTTTTAGATCATAACTATCAATAATATCCCTAAGGATTTTTATTATTGAAATTTATTATTTTTTCATTTTTTTTATTTTGTTACTTTTTTAGAGAAGAGGTGAACCCCTTTTTTTATTAAGGCCATCTTGTCTTCAAGGATCAGTAGTCATGGAAGCTTTTAGTTCTTTAAAAATACCAAAATTATATTATACAATCTGGATGAATTCTTATTTACTAAAAGGCTTCTGATACAACTTCAACCTATGTCCATTAACTAGGAGTTTCTTTTGATTACCATCTATACATAGCAATTGTAATGAACCATTATCAAAAAAAATCTCTATCTAAAATGACCATATCCATCTAGTTCTCAACTTAATTTTGAATTATTGATACTTAGAATCATACAAAAGTGCCCAATCTCTTCTAAACTATCTTTCCTTGACGTGAAAATGATGTCATTATTTCTTTTGGTCCTACATCACCTCTGTCTATTGTAAATATTTTATTCTCATTTTATCTAGCTCATTTAGTTGTAAAATTCTCTTTTTGTGCTTCATCCAAGTCAATTCCTACTTCTAGTATAATCCTAAATTTTACATCTTAAATTCAATTGAAAGGAGAGGATTCTTAAAAAATACAAATTCATATGGTGGAAAACCAGTAGTGGTATTCCACATGGTGTTGTATGCCCATACATCTTCTAGAAGCTTGGTTACCTAATTTTTTTCTACTACTAACTATCTTAGCAAGGATATTCTTTAATTCTCTATTGGTAACCTCTACCTATCTATTTACTTGTGGATGGTATGAAAAATACTTTAAATGGTTGAATTTTTAAATGTCTATGAATGATTGAATCATTTTGGACATGTAGTGGGGTATCTGATATGACACTATCTCTCTAGGTGCTCCAAATATTTGCATGATCCTAGAGTATAGGAAATATGTTATTACCTCTTCTATTTTAAATGAAATATCTTGTACTTATACCCATTTGGTCACATAATCTGTACATACCAATAAATATTCATTTCCTTGATAAGGTGGATCTATAGGTCCAATGAATTCCATGCGCCACTTTTCAAAAGGTTCTAAAACTACTTTAGGATGGAGGGGAATTTCATAAGATAGTATAGGTTTACCTATTCTCTGGCATGGATCACATTGCCAAATGTACCCCTTTACCTTATAAAGAATTGTCCATTAGTATCCATCTTCAAGAATCTTGTGTACTATTTTTTTGACTAAGTAATGTCCTCCACCAGGTTCATCATGACAAGTGTGAATGATGTCATACTTTTCATTATCTTTTACACACATGTGAAAGACATGTTCAGGTTCATATTTAAATAGTATACCATTAATCCATTTAAAATAAGAACTTTCTTTAAGTAAAAGTTTCTTTTTTTCATAGGGAACTGAAAAAGAAACTTCCCTATAGCTATAAAGTTTTCTATATTAGCAAACCAAGTTGATTCTGCTGAAACATAAAATAGTTGCTCATCTGAGAAACTATCTTTTACACATTATTATTCATCTAGATTGTTCAATCTAGAAATAAAATCAGCGACCACATTAAACTTTCTATTTTTATCAATAATTGTTATGTCAAATTCCTATAATAGTAATAACCATCTTATAATTTTTCCTCCTAACTAATGGTTTATTCATCAAATATCTAATAACTTCATGATCAGTATATAAAATTATTTAATAACCAAATATATAGTGTCTAAATTTGTTTATGGCATAATTCATAGCAAGGAATTCTTTCTCAATTATTATGTAGTTTATCTCAGTAGGAGTCAAAGGTCTTGCTAATGTAATATATGGTGTACATCTATCCATCTTCATCTTTTTATCTTAGAACTAGTCCCATAGAATGATTAGATGTATAAGTGTAAATATAGAAGGGATATTTCCAATTATTTCCTCTTAATATTGGATAAGAACTCAATTTCTCATTAGTGGTCTCAAAGTCTTGTTGGCAATTTGGAATCCAAACAAAATCGCTCTCTTTTTTCAGCAAAACAAACATTGGAGCAGTGATTTTACTGAAATCTTATATAAACCTTATGTAGTATCCTACATGGAATAAGAAGCTTTTGAAATAAATTTGGTTTTAAGGGATAGGTAAATTTAAAATTACTTCAATTTTCTTTGGATCTAGTTAGATTCTTTTTGTGAAAATATGATTTCCTAAAACTATTCCTTCCTCTACCATGATCAAGCATTTTTCATGACTCAAAGATATATGGTGTTATTCACATATTTTCATTACTCTACTTAGATTACTCATACTTTCATCAAATTATTCTCCATGAATATTAAAATCATCTATGTAAATTTCCACACAATCATTGGTTAAATCTAAAAATATGGCTAAGACTACTTGTTACAAGGTAGTAGGTGCATTACATAAACCAAAGGGAAATACCCTATATGCAAATGTCCCCCATGGATAAGTGAATATTTTTTTATCATGATCTTCAGGTACTACTTATATCTAATTATACCCACTAAAATCATCCAAGAAAGAGAAGTATTATTTTCTTGCCAAGTTGTCAAGTACTTGGTCAATAAAGGGTAAAGAAAAATAAATCTTTAATGGTTACTTTGTTTAGTTCTATTTAATATATACATACTCTCCATTTACCATTTTTATTAGTAACCATAACCAATTGAGAGACCCATTTTCTATTATAAATATGATAAATGAACCCTATTTCTATCAACTTTTCTATCTTAGTTTTCATAATGAACGCTATGAGGCTACCTTACTAGTTTATTGTTTTCTATGTAGATATGATGGGTGCATAAACTTGGATGGATTACATTCATGTCTTGATATTCCCAAATGAAAGCTTTAGTATGTTCTCTAATTACATCAAATACTTTTATTTCATGATCATCTGTTAACCAACTATTTATGTTGAGTAACTTCCCTGGTGCTACTGTGATTTGCTTAGTGCTTGGATGGAAAGAATCTATTTTTTTGAATTCACTCATTAAATATTTGAGATTAAAATAATGTGGAAATAACATATGTAATGTGACCACATATTTGGAAAATTTACCTCCTAAATAAATCACTCCATCTAGATGACAATGAAATTTTGTTAAAAAGGTATTTTAACCTTCGTGTGCCCATTGCATAATAGTATGACGAATGTCTCTATGGCCATATAACATAGTGGAGAAGGTAGGAAAATATTTTATTTTATAATGATAGTAAGTTCTTCCATTATAGGATCCTCTTTCAAAGTCCATATCTAGACTGACAAGGTCTATAGATGGATTGACAAAGTCTATAGCCAGACTGTTGAAATCTGTAGCTCTTTTGATATTTCTTATTAACTTAGCCTCTACTTCTTCCACATAATCAGTGATTGTGACAAGACCTAGAGAGGATATACTATCACATTTTTATTTAGGTTGATCTACCCATAACATTTTGACAAGGTTGATTGATGGTTGTGCAAGTGGATATAAAGAAATGTGTTTTACTTTAAGACCATTTGAGATGGTCATATCTCTTGATCTGCAATCAATCAAAGCTACCACTATTACTAACCAAGTCCTTCTTAGGATCAATGAGTATCTATTTTTTTTTATTTTTATGCTAGATAAAAATAAAATCAATGAGATACACCCATGACTCTATAGTTAACCGTATATCCTTAATGACACCTTCTAGTTTAGTAGTGGAATGATCTGCCATCTGTAAGAATGTGGTAGTGAGTTGCGTATTTGTTAGAGAGGTATTTTTCATGGTGTCCATACTTACTACATTAATATCAACTCCTAAGTCCACAAATACATTTTTTATCTCTTTCTTTATAATAATTATAGAGATAACAAGACTCTATGGGTCTTCATATTTGGGTGAAAGTATCTTACCTAATAATAAATCAACAAATTTGCTATCTACCTGTATAGTCTTGGGATATTGTCTTTTCCTACCAAGTGTCTTGATACACCAAATTTTTATCACTTGATTGAGTTTTGTAATGTCCCTAGTGGCTTGAAATAATGGAATTTATGTATTGAGTTTTCTGAGTTCTTGAATCAACCTAGATTCTATTTTGTCTTACACTTCCTTTAATCATTCTAGAAAGGGAACATATGGAGGAGTTGTGGTGACTTCCTCTATTTTATTGAGATTATTTTCTTACTATTCTTATTTTTTTGGTTGATTTTTTTGACTTTATTTTTCATGAGGCATTTTTGTGATGGTAATCTAAGGTTCTTATTACATTTTTTCTGAGCTGAGATGTATGTTTTCATATTCAATAACACCTACCTCTATGGTTTCACCTTACTTGTTTACATAAACCTACCTTATTTGTATTTTATATTAGTTGAGTAGGTATTTAAGGTTAATTTACTTGATTTGTATGGGTTTTTTGAGTTCCTTGAGGAGCCATCAATGCTTATTGTTATGAAAACACTCATTGTTGTTGATTATAGTTTGGGCTAGAATTCTAATGTTGATTTATCCAAGGCTATTGATACACTTGGGGTATCCAAGTTTTCTAAAAATTTTGGGGCATCATCCATGTTTTTGGTATCTATTCCTGGTTGCCCCACTATGGTGGTACTACCCAAACTTGTTGAGGTGCATGCCATTATGGAAAAAGAATCATTGAGCCAAACTATTATGTTTGATTTTGGTGGAAGGCATTTCCTTACCTTGGAAAATAGTTTACTTACTATATGTTATGTATGTTGTATTTTAATTGGTTATTAAGTGTATGAAGTTGACTACAATTTCTTGTATCATGATCCTAAGCATCACATATTCCACACATTTTTGGTTTTGTCTAGAGGACAATCTCTGAGTGTTTGTTTTAATCTGCACTTTGGAGAATATATTTTTAGTGGTTCAATTTTATATTTAGCCTTATATTTAAATTCATATAATATTATGTTAATTTGAATCATTATATATGTTTTTAAATTTTTTAGTTCCTCCATGGGTTGGCTTGCATCACTATATTTCCCTAGTTTACCTCTCCTACTACTAGGTTTTGTTCAAGAGTAGTTGGTACATATTTTTGTAATCTCTTGGAAGTCTAGTTTGGTGATATCTCCCTTCCCCATGAGATTCAAAGAGTCTCTATTGGAACCATCCAATCCTTTAAATAAAATAATTTTGATCACTTCATCAGATAGCTCATATCCACCCCTATTGTGGGCAAAAGCAAACCAATCTAGATAATCTTCAAGATTTTCATCTTCATTCTATTTTTTATTGAAAAATTCTTATTTTCTATCCTTGATCTTACAATAATCTTGGTATTTATTTAGGAATACTATTTCCATTTATCTCTAAGTGGTGATAGAGTTTCTTGGTAGGCCCATAAACCACTTAATTGCTCCTTCCTTGAAAGTAGAGGGAAAGAGTTTCAAATTTTGATTGTCTAAAGTGTAATCATAGGTTTGGTATATAAATTTTAACTCCAAAAATAATTCATCTGGTTCTTCAGTGAACGAAACTCTATAGGTAGGTAGATTGGATGGGGAAATGTTTTCCATTGTTGTTCGGTCATCATTCTAAAAGACGATAGGGTAAGAGAATGTCCTCTTAAGAAAATTACTACAAGGGTTTTCTACATTACCTATATTTTCTCCCATTTTAAATAGAATTATATTGAGAGGAGGAGATCTTTCATGTTTTTTTGGTTGTTTAATGTCTGAAAGTTCAACTTTTGTAGAGGAAGATTCCTCTAGATCCTGGGATGTACTTCCAAAAGACTTATTTCTTTCTTCAATCTTTCTATCTTTTCTGAAAGTACTTTGATTCTCTCTCCTAAAGGATGAGGATATTTTGAAACAAACCTTCATTGTTAATCCTTTTACCTATGCATATACCTATATTTGATAAGAGAGTGATTTATTCTATTTTTTTATTTTTTTACTGTGACCTTTAATAATTTACTTTACTAACACTTTTTAAAAATTTCTTGTCAATGGCACCAAAAATTAATGGGGTTGTTATTGCCTCTTCATTTAACCAATCTATGTTGGTGTCATTTCTTACTAGGGTTAGTGTCCAAGCCTTTTTACAATATGTTATTTATTAGATTTAGTTGATAGTGTTAGTTGGGGGTTTTTGGTGTTGATCTATCCCAATTTCTACTTCTTAATGTCTTAACTAAATGCTTGAAAGAAAACACATACTCAAAATGTAAACACACTAAACTGAATGAAATTCTTTGAAATCAAATCACACAATGTTATTTCAAAGTAAACACACTAAAATCAAATATCAAACCCACACTCTAAATTAATTTCTAGAATAAATATTGTTGAAATTAAAGGAATGATAAATGCTTGTTGAAATCTTAAAGCACACATACATTAACAGTCTATTCTGACTTATAGGTTATCAATTTAATCACATAGAGTATTTATATTAATTATAATTAAAAACAAACAAGAAATTATTTATAAATACCAAAAATAAATGTCCCATCTCCTTGGGGAGTGGGACCTTACTGACCCTTGGATTCAATGTTAAATCAACTCAATCTTTAGAAAAAATTCTTAACATATAGAATGAAAAACGTATTATGCTATGAAATATTCTTATATTCAAAATAACAATTCTTACAATGTTTTTATACCACTACAGATCGAGCATAGATTTACCTTTTATTAGACATAAAATGGACTAACTATCATAAATACCTGGTAACAACTCAGCTAACTTACAACAAGAGGATATTCAGAGAGATTGGTTTGTATGGCCAAAATAGAGAAGAGCTTTGCAACAATATTCACATGTGATTTGGAATATCCTCTTGGGATTTATAACTATTTCTTCTAACCATATCTTGTCACCAAATGTTATATACAATATATCCATATCATCATATCTAGAGATATAACCTATATCAACTAGCTTCTATATATAAAACTCTATACATGAATATAAATCTATATGTAGACATATACAAAAATATAAAGTATCTAGAGGAGTCCTAGATCATCATGGAATATCTGAAATAAATTTTGGATTGTCTTAGAACATGCTGTGGACAAATCCATATTGAGTTATGAGAGTTCATAACATGACTATCAAAGTTTTTATCTTGATTATTGTAATCCATAGCTTGACTATCATAATCTCTAGCTATTTTTCAAGGTCCATAGAATACTTGACAGATTCCATAGCTACATTTGAATGATCAATTTGTGGTCATGGCACTTCCTTGTCTTCATGAGATCGTAGTAAAAATATTATTTGGATGCTATTATACCTGTACATATCAAAATATGGGGGAATAAACATGAAAATAGCTAGAACATCATGAAAAAAATTCTAACTTAGAGTCGCATAAGCCTATAGAGATAAAAGCATTTATTTTCTACCTTAGCCTAGTTATAAACCGTAAGACTACATGCAATGCTCAACTTAAGTGGCATATTTATGGTTGTGAAAGATGACATATCATGGTTATAATGAGTCATGGTGTGGACTCATCATTTATAAAGTGGCTAAAGCATTAAAGTTAATATAAAGGGCATGAAAAAAACTCAAAATGCCCATAATGACATCTAAAAGCTATTTTTTAAACATTTTATTCTCTTACCTAAATTTTTTGATATCCACTCATCAAATCAATCGTAGAAAAGTAAGTGGCCCCATGTAGCTCATCCACTAACTCATCAATTATAGGTATGGGATACCTATTCTTGATGGTTTTCTTATTCACAAAGCATTAGTCTATCCACATTCTACATGTTCAATCATTTTTCTTCACTAAAACAACTTTAAGAAGCAAAATTACTAGAACAAGGACGTATATGCCCCATATCCAAGAGTTATTTTATGTCTTTCTCTATTTCTTTATTATATGATTCAGGATGATGATATGGAATAGTAATTACAACTTTAATTTTTGGATCCAACTGAATGATACGCTAAAAACCTATTTTTTATGATAATCTATGTGGAATGCTATCAAAAACCTTAGCATGCTTGTCAAGGACAAGTTGAGTATACTTATGATGTTATTATTGTCTAACATTCTAGTTTTCATAACTCATAAAAGACTTAGTTTTCCAAGAAACCTCCCCTATATGGAAATCCATTTCCATCCTTTTCTTTCACAATCAAGGGAGACCCATTGACCATACCACATAACACTATCTCTTTATTGACTAGTCTAAATTTTAGCTCCAACATTTCATTGTTTTGGGTGAATTAACCTAGATAATTAAGCCACTACACCCTGAAGACTATGTTGATCTCTTTAATCCCAACCACATAGAAATCATCCTCAATTTTAAGTCTTCCCAATGTGAGATTTAGTTTTTTTGTGTGTCGAAGGGATGGAGAAATCATACCCCATGGTCAAATTGAAACCCTTGAAATAATTATCTTACAACCCACATATATATGCTAAACCTTCATCAATGAATTTATGTGTGGTTCCACTATCAATGAACACATTACCTTCTTACCATGCAATTCCCCTCTTAACCTAAATGAGTGGTATCTATGAGCACCAAAAAATTTGGCAAGGGTTCCATCCATATTATCACCTTATTATTTCATCTCTTAGTCATCTTCATTATGGGATGCCTTTTTATTCTTCCTCTTCTCCTTTTGCATCCAAAACTACCTTAATGTACTGAAATTACCCTTTGCCAAGGTAATGATGACCTAGTGTCCAAGGGTATTTTCATGTGAAACATAAATTCCTCCTCAGTTCAATCTTTGATTCTACTTCCATGTTTATCTTTGGTAGATTTTTTTTTCCAAATGACTTGATGGTAAGGCCTTCTTTTACATCTAATTGGTGCTATTTTTGACTACTCAAGAAGTGTAGTCTTAGGTTTCCCAAAATGTGTCCTTTATTGTTCAAAAGGAGGTGATCTCTACTATTCAAAAGGCAAAAATCTAACCTTAGGAAATGTTGTTTCAAAATAAAGATATTTTTTTATGGATCTTACAGGAAGCAAGGGTTGAAATACTTGACCAAACCCTTGAGTGGGTCTGCCAACCCTTATAAGAAAAAAATACAAGCCCCTTTTTAGAAACATCAGGTACCATCAACAAAACCCTCTAGAAATTAGCCACATAGTCATCCGTATAATTATTTTGCTTCAGCTATGCCAATTCTCTAAAATGAACTTTTAGATCCACCTTATTGAATCTTTGAATCAACCTCATGTTGAAATCATCATAAGAGTTAATGAGGATGTGCCCCTTTGTGATTAGACCGTTATTCCACCACTCATGTGTGGCACCCTTAAGATGTAAAGTGGTGGACTTTATTGCCTCATTCTCCATCATAGGTCCAAAAGATAGTTAGGTATATACCTTTTGGATCCAATCTTGAGAGGTACTCTTGGTAAACCTATCAAAAGTAGATAAAGTGATCTTCCCCAATGCACCTGAAGATCCCTCCAATTATTTCATTGTCTAGGATCAATCATATGCCCTTCTTTATTTATTTTCACTTCTTTAAATTAGTTAGGGTCATTTCTCCTTTGATTTTAGGTGGAGTAGTCATGTATTCTTCATAACTTTCATGAATATCATCCATCATTGAATGTTAAAAACCCACCTCTAGAATGGCTTCCTCTCTATAGATGAAGTTGGGCTGAAAAGTCCCAAATTTAGATCCACTGGTTACCCTCCATGTAAGAGAAGGATTAAGGTTATCTCCCAAAGCATTCCTTTCACATTTGGATGGATGAAAATTATTCATGCCCCACATGGTACGAATCATCTTAGCCATCATATATGTCATACACTCTTTATTTTGAGTGGACTTCTCAAATCAAACATGATCTACATTTGAATCGTCCATATTCTTATGCCCTAATTGTTCAAACCCTTCTTTTTTTTCTAACCCTTTTCTTTTATCTCTTTCATAATATATAGCCTCTCTATCACTTTTTGGCATGTAGAGAACCATGCAAACAACTCAACCCTTATAAAATAATTATGACACTGTAATGTCTCTTTTAGGACCAAATAAAATAATTATGAAAATTATAGCAAACCCTTATATTAGAAATAAGATATTTTGATTTTTATAAAAACCCTAACCAAAATTATAGAAATCTAAAAATGATCTACTCACATATGTAAATTAAATTCACACCTTAAATATAACCCTCATGAATGCATGGAAAATTCAACAATTAACTGATCAAATTTAATTTTTTGCATAATGTTTTAGACCTAAAAATTATGATGAAATTATACATGATTAGATGAGTGAGAAAATACAATGATCTACCAACTGAACTATCTTCCAACCGAATGTGACCCCTCTAGGTGGGTTACCACCTTCCAAAAGGGCTTCTAAGTGTTGTAATTCACCAAGAAATCAATCATAATTATTGTGCCAATCCTCCTGAGCCCCCCAACTATTGTGACACACTCTAGTGGTGTCCTAGATATCTGAAATTCTAATTTATACCTAACTGTGACCCCTGTATGAAGTCACCAAGAAGATATTGAGGGTTTTCATCCTCAATAGCTTAAAGTTCAATAAAACATGCTCAACATCAAAGAAATAAATAGATAAATGATCATCGATGCCAAAAATGGACCTATCCACCTTCCTTTATACCCTTTTCCATCCAATCGAACTCCCAAGTGGGTTGCTCCAAGTGGGAGGGAAAATCAAATATTCAAAAATAAATTTCCTTAGAATTTTTAATGAAGGTTCAACTTACATCGAATTATAAACTCCCCTGATTTATTAAAAATCACATTACCAAAATTAGTTGACATGATTACTTTTTAGCAACTTGAAAAAAGAACTAAGTTTTCCTTTTTAAAGCCTTCCCTTCGCCAATGGGAAACAAAATAAGTCAGTTAAGGGTTCACAACCAACTAAGCTCAAGAAGGGGACATTACAGTGTTATAGATCTACTATTATTATTATTATTATTATTATTATTATTATTATTATTATTATTATTATTATCAAATTAACTTCATCAAGTTATATCTATCTCGTATGTAGTGGATATAATTGGTTGTTACAAGTCCTACTCAATGAAAACCTTTAACCTTGAGATCGAAGGAGACCTGATATCCTACCTAGATCAATTAAAATGGAATAGATAAATTAAGGTTATATCAAATTACAAGTTACTTGGTATAATTATGCATTGACATCTTCCTTGTGAATATATCTACCATCGGGAACACAACTGAATACATTACTAAGAATGAAACATTATCCTTCCTAAAAATAAGATATTTATTATGTCATTGTGTGTTATTGATTATATAATACCTTACTTGATAATCCTGAATGATAGGTCAAAATGCCTATAAGAAGTGGTATCAGAAGTGAGCTAGGCTTGGGATGTTATCCATATGGATGACATATTTATACCTTCTCATTAAGGTAAATTATTTATTATGTCTTATGTTGTGGTTATAACCATATTATGAAAGGAGAATTGAAGTTCATGGAATCAATTCATGAGATGTCATCGGTATTAAATTTATAAATTAAAATAAACATTTGATTCATTGACCACTTAAACTATTTTGCAATCAAATGATTAGTTGTGTTAGGACGAACCCTTGAAGAAAGGGTTACATAATAAAAGTTACATGAAATATAACCAATTTCTCTATATATAAATTTATAATTATAAAAATTTATTATTATTTATAATCATCCATTAAATAAATTAATAACCTTTTATCTGAAATGAACAATCTAACCTTAATTTAGTACACATTAACAAAATATAATCTTGTAACATATTATCTTTAAGTTGACAATAATTACTCATTAATATATATCGAGACATATGTTAGATAACGCACTCGACCTCTCATTTTTCAAATCAAACCAAAAACAAAAGTAATCAAGTTTTGTTCTTTCGAAACATTTATTCTCGAACCATTACTGTCACCTGGATTTGCAGCCAAACGAGTCTACAACATATAATAGAAAAGCTCTTTGCTCCCATTTAATGGTAAAACAAAATTTCGGGTAAACAGAACATTAAGTAAATTCTATATACCTTAAAGTTTTATTCTAGGGTAGGATAAGGTAGGATATGCCATTCTTTGCTTAAAATTCAATTTCGGGGATAATTTTATTTTCATTTAGTTTCAAATTCTGCCATATTTTTCTTTTTCTGGGTGAATTTATTGATGGATTGGCTTCTTCCGGGCTTTTACAGGTATAAAATGGTGGGCTTTACAATAGCTGCGAAGAGTTTGGAGGTTTTCCTCAAGGAGGCCTTTCCTGGTTGACGATACCTGCGGCATAATCCTCTTTCACTGGTGAAGGTTTTCTTGTAAGAGGCAAACGCGTGTTAACGTCAATTTCTCTTCCCTCAGGGGCAGTCCAACACCAAGCTAACTGCCTGTTTATCTAAGCTATCTAATGCATAATTTCATGCAAACAAGGATGGTTAAACAGCGGTTGAACTCTACTTTTCTGTCTCTTTCACCGCTTCTTTTTGCTGCGGTTGATTAGCTTTCGTAATTTTTGTTAAGGGCTTTTTTATTATTAAGGAAATACAATATAGCATCTGCAAATCGTTCTTGCTCTATTTTATTTTTTCCTTGTACTCTGTTTTTCTTACTGCTCTTTTTTTTTCTTTTTTTTTTCCTGGTCGATCTATGCCGCTATAGCTGCAAATTTCACATGGTATCAGACCCTGGATGCCAAAAAGAAGAAGTACAGTATTTTTTTTGTAGATATAGAAGATCAGCACTGAAAAATGGAATGTTCACCCTCTGCGATTCTCACATGATACAACTATTTTGATTGGAAGCCAAAGATTATACTTCAGCGCAGAAGTAGAGGCCTCTATGGGATAGTTATGAATACAGAGGTTGAACCCAATCCAACAATTGAAAAATATAAATACTTCAACCGCATGGATGAAGCATTTGGTTTGCTATGCTTATCCATCTCTCCAGAATTGTTGTTTCATGTTGAGGTACGTACAACTCCAAACCAAGTTTGGAATACATTGGAGACTCTTTTTGGAAAGCAAGATGAAATGCGGGGTCATATCCTTGAAAATGAGCTCAACTCATTAGATCCAAGGAGTTTTGATAATATTCAAGATTTCTTCACAAAGTTCAAGGCCTTATTGCTTTAGCTCAAAGGATCTGGTATTGACAAATCCAAGGAAGAAAGCAAATTAATCTTTGCTTTTCTATCAAAGTTGGGTCCAGAATATGCAGCATTTGTCTCTGCTTTCCACACAGTTAGGCTCACAACATGAGCAACTTGGAAGATGCCCACACTGGATACCTTCATTGAGTCTCTAGTACATGAGCAGGATAAGCTTATAAAGATGGGCACATTGAAGAATTCCAAAGTTCATGCACTTGTTGTGCATGCAAGTGGGAAGAACAATTCCAAATCCAACCAGCAATTCAAAGGCAAAGGGAAAAAGGATTCATATCCAAGAAAGGAAGGCAATCCCAAACCTCCAGATGGATCTACTGGCTCAAAAGAAAAGAAGACAAAAAGGGCCAATCAAAGTGCAGCTATTGCAAACGTGGGTACCATCCAGAGTCATCATGCATGAAGAAGACCATTGATCTCATGGCTCAGACACTTCAACAACATAATCTTGGTAGCCTTATCCCTGAGAGTGCCAAGAAGAAGCAGGAAGAAAAAGCCCCTGAAACAAGAGACAATGCTTATGCATTGATTGCTATTCATTCTTCTTCAGATGCATGGATCATAGACTCTAGAGCTTCACACCACATGACAGCCACAAAAGATGTTATTTCTTCTTTAAAACCATATTCTAGTTTTCCTATTCTCATGGGAGACAGTTCTCCTATAAAGACAACTGGAATAGGGAGAGTAGAGGTTGGAAGTTTTAAGAATGTCTTACATATTCCAAAGCTTTCTGTTAATCTTCTTTCTGTGTATCAAATGACACATACTAAAACCGGCAGGAAAGTTGAATTCACACCTGATTCGGTGACCATATTTGACATGCAAGACAACTCCAAAATTGATATTGGTAAGGCAAATCATCAATCTCATCTGTACACTTTTTCTGATTTTGTTGCTAAATCAGATTCTACTTTACTTCTAACACATGCAAATGATGAAAGTAGAATTTGGCATGAAAGATTTGGTCATTTAAATTTTAGATACATGCAACAACTTAACAAACAAGGAATGGTTAAAGGCTTGCTAGCCATAGACTTTTTTGATGGAATTTGTGAAGGATGTGCTCTTGGAAAGCATCCACAACAAAAGTTTCCAAAGGGGAATGCATGGAGAGCCTCTTCTCCTTTAGAGCTTGTTCACAGTGATCTTATGGGTCCATTCCCTGAACCTTCCATGAGCAAAGCCAGATATGTGCTAACAATCATTGACGATTGCACAAGATACACATGGGTGTATTTTATCAAATTCAAATTTGAGGTGTTTGAGAATCTTAGGATTTTCAAAGCCCATGTAGAGAAGCAGTCTAGAAAAATGATCAAGATCCTCCACATAGATAATGGAGGGGAGTATGTCAACAATGATGTCCAACATCTTTGTGATGAAGCAGGAATAAAATTGCAGAACACAGTGCCATACACTCCACAGCAAAATGGGGCAGCTGAGACGAAGAACCAATCTTTGAAAGATATGGCTAGCTGTAAGTTGCATGCTAGGTCCCTTCCCTCCAAATTGCGCGCTAAAGCAATCAACTATGCTTCATACATACAAAACAGATCTTTTCACGAATTTGTCACAGGACAAACACCTTTTGAAGCATGGAGAGGCATGCAACCAAAAGTCACACATTTTCGCATCTTTGGATCCCGTGCTTGGGCACGCATTCTTGCAAATAAGAGGAAGGCTGTGGAGCCTCAAAGCAAAGAATGCATCTTTATTGGATATCCAGATGGTGTAAAGGGATATAGAGTACTAGATCTTTTCACAGAAACACTCTTCATTGAAAGGAGTGTCTACCTTGATGAAAGTCTTCCACATGCATCTCAGGTAAAACATGCCACCACCTCTATGCTTCCTCATCTTACAGATCTCAGAGATACATGCAATCATTCTGATCTTATTTCAGATATTTCTAAATCTGATTCAAAGGAACATGAGCATGCATATGCTGATCCACAACCAAACCTTGATTTGGATTCTAGTGATGATTCAGTATCCCATGTGGAAAATCAAAGAACAAGGAGCTTAGCTGATATATATGAAGTCCCTCATACACTCTCAGCGATCAAGCCCATCATGCCGATGCATGCCTATGTGGTTCTAGAATTTGACCCTCAGACTTATGCAGAAGCTACAGGGAATCTTCTTTGGGAAGTAGCCATGGATGAGGAGTACAACTCCCTCATTGTAAACCAAACATGGGATTTGGTTCCACTTCCTTCCAATCGCAAGCTTGTTAGATGTAAATGGGTCTATAGGACAAATAAATCAGCAGATGGACATGTGAGTAGATACAAAGCACGGTTGGTCGCCAAAGGTTTTCAACAAGTTCATGGCATTGACTATGATGAGACTTTTGCTCCAGTGGCAAAAATGGACTCCATTCGAGAGGCTCTTGCCATTGCAGCATCAACAAGGTGGGAGGTTCATCACATGGATGTGAAGAATGCATTTCTTCACAGTGATCTCGAGGAGGAGATCTACACGGAGCAGCCACAAGGGTATATACAAAATTCCTCATTGGTATGTAGACTCAAGAAGTCACTCTATGGCCTCAAGCAGGCACCTAGAGCTTGGTATGATAAAATGGATTATTATCTTCTGTCTCAAAATTTCATATGATGCAAATCTGATCCAAATGTTTATATGCTAAGAACATCTGATTCTTTGTTGCTCATAGTATTCTATGTAGATGATCTACTAATAATAGGGGATTCACCCACTGCCATTGCTGTAATTAAAACTATTTTGCATGTTAGATTTTCTATGACAGACATGGGTCTCCTACATTTTTTTCTTCGCCTTGAAATAAGATAAACAACTCCAAAATTGATGTTGGTAAGGCAAATCATCAATCTCATCTGTACACTTTTTCTGATTTTGTTGCTAAATCAGATTCTACTTTACTTCTAACACATGCAAATGATGAAAGTAGAATTTGGCATGAAAGATTTGGTCATTTAAATTTTAGATACATGCAACAACTTAACAAACAGGGAATGGTTAAAGGCTTGACAGCCATAGACTTTTTTGATGGAATTTGTGAAGGATGTGCTCTTGGAAAGCATCCACAACAAAAGTTTCCAAAAGAGAATGCATGGAGAGCCTCTTCTTCTTTAGAGCTTGTTCACAGTGATCTTATGGGTCCATTTCATGAACCTTCCATGAGCAAATCCAGATATGTGCTAACATTCATTGATGATTAGACAAGATACACATGGGTGTATTTTCTCAAATTCAAATCTGAGGTGTTTGAGAATCTCAAGATTTTCAAAGCCCATGTAGAGAAGCAGTCTGGAAAAATGATCAAGATCCTCCACATAGATAATGGAGGGGAGTATGTCAACAATGATGTCCAACATCTTTGTGATGAAGTAGGAATACAATTGCATGACACAGTTCCATACACTCCACAACAAAATGGGGTAGTTGAGAGGAAGAACCGATCTTTGAAAGATATGGCTAGTTGCATGTTGCATGCTAGGTCCCTTCCCTCCAAATTGTGGGTTAAAGCAATTAACTGTGCGTCGTACATACAAAACAGAGCTTTTCACAAATCTGTCACAGGACAAACACCTTTTGAAGCATGGAGAGGCATGCAACCAGAAGTCACACATTTTTGCATCTTTGGATCTCATGCTTAGGCACACATTCTTGTAGATAAGAGGAAGGCTTTAGAGCCTCAAATCAAAGAATACATCTTTGTTGGATATCTAGATGGTGTAAAGGGATACAGAGTATTAGATCTTTCCACAGAAACACTCTTCATTAAAAGGAGTGTCTACTTTGATGAAAGTCTTCCACATGCATCTCAAGTACAACATACTTGTTAGGTTGTGGAGCTAAAAGCTTCACTGATGCAAACAGGGAAAGAGGTTACTAGAGGTTGCTGAGTGTCACAGAGATCGGCGTCAGTCAGGCCAACTGACGTCGACAGGATTAGATAGGAAGAACAACCGACGTCGGTCAGGGATCGGCCGGCGTTGGTCACCTCTAGATAGACAGGGACCGATGTTGGTCACCTGTGCGGTTCAGAACTGCAAGTTTTACGGGCAGTTAGTTAACGAACCAAGTGTTTGCATGTCAAGAGCCAAATTTAGACTAGAAGCTGCGGATCTAATTATTGTAATTAGATGTCTAATTATTGTTTGGATGAGATCTATATAACAGACTCATGAGCTGTATTGTAAAGTGTGCTAGTTTGAGTTGAGCAAAGTTAGCTCCTTCTGTGTGTGAGGTGAGCAAGGGTGTTCCTCCTAGTTCCACAGCAGTGCCAAGTGTGGGTGTTGGTTTTGGAGAATCAGAAGGGTTCTTCAGGTATGTAGGATCTTGGTCATCAGATGTGCATGGCTACGTTAGGAGATTTGCATGGTAAGTAAGATCATTGATCTGCAGGTGTATGTGTGTGCATGATCCAAGTTTTTAGGTGTGCAGAACCAGATTGATTTGCAGGTGTGCAAGATCAGGGAGGACATCAATACAACAAGGAGCAGGATCAGGTAGGATCTACTTGGAGTACAGTGTGTACTCAGAAAGAGAGCAAAGAGGAAGGCAAGGTAATTCCTTCCATAAGTAAGATCATTTGGGTTGCAGATTGTAGCAGTTCATGGGAGATCTACTTGGAGTACGTTGAGTACTTGTGGAGTGCGTGGAGCACTTGTGGAGTGCGTGGAGCACTAGAGTACTGGCAGTAGTGGATACTGACTGGTTGGAGGTGAACACCAACTCTGTGTTTGAGTTGTGTGTTGGGACCGTACGAGAGAGAGCTTTGAGGAGAAAATTACTGTTCACTTGAGGTGTGGGAAGCCTCTGAGAGGTGGTGAAGAAGAAGTGGCATCTTCTTTATTGTATTCTTTTCTGGATGAGTATTAATACAAGTTGTGTATTGTCTCTCATATTCTGTGTTATTTCTGAATTCTAGTTGTGATTCTGGTTTAATTCTGCATGTAAGTTGCTTGTATATGGTAATCAATTGTGTGCTTCCGGTATTTCTCAACAAAGTGGTATCAGAGCTAAGGTTGCAGGAAGCAGGTTTTGTGTTTGATTACAGGTCACTCTCAAGGGTTTCTGATTGAGTGGGAGTAGAGCAATGGCAAAAGAAAGTAAGCTAAGAATGGAGGAATTGAAAGGCACGAATGGTCAATTACGGTCTTATGAAAAGAAAGAGCAGGGAAAAAAAATTGTTGGTTTGTGGAAGATCAGCATGAAGGATCTAAAGAAGCAGATGTTGCAGGTGTTGTTGCATAGGATGCTCTGGGATGTTTCTTGGACAAAATTGAATCTTGGTTAATAGATTCTATTGCCTCTTTCCATGCAGCCCCAAGGAGAGGAGCTGGTGAGCCTTGTCAAAGAATTGGCAAAGGGGAAGTGAAGCTGAAATTGCAGGCGGCCAACACATGGGTGTTGAAGGAGGTCATGTAGGTCCCAGGCTTGGAGATGTGGCTAATTTCTTCAAGAAAGTTAGGTGATGAGAGATGCACAAGAACTCTCACAGCGGATGCACTTGAATTAGTTGGTGGTAAGAAAGTAGGGACTCTTTATCTACTTGCTTATATTACTGATTCTTCTTATGTTGTGGAGACGTGGCTTTGTAGGCTTGGTCACATGAGCAAGGAGATGCATGTTCTTAAGCGCAAGACAGATGTGTTTGATAGACTTAAGAACTGAAAAGCCTTGGTGTTCTTGGAGGAGATGACGGACAGAGACCAGTGGATAGGGCTGGATACTTCTGAGTAGGGCAGTTTGGACATGGGTTTTGATTCAAAGGAGCTCACGGGTAAAAAGTCATCACTCACAGGCGAACACAGGTACCGGCATCAGTCAAGGGGAATCGGCGTCGAACAGACAGGTGCCGATGTCGGTCATGTGCAGACCGAAGCCGGTGATGTCAGCAGGGTAAGACTGACGTCAGTCAGGAGGACCAACGTCGGCAATAGATAAGACTGACGTCGATAAGGAGGACTGACGTCGACAACAGGGAGACACCGACGTCGGTAGGGTTGGTAGTCAGGACAGGCACATGGAAACCGATGTCGGTCGGATGCAGACTGTGTGGTGACCGAGGTCGGTCACTGTAACGAATTTTGGGTGGATAACAAGTTGTCAAGGAGTCTCAAACGCCCATATGGAGGACTGAAGGTGGTAAGTAACCCTCAAATTCGTTGTTCCTCTTTTTTATACTCGCTGCTTACTGCATAGCAGGAAGGATCCAAAAAATAGTGGGAGCATGGCAGGAATATGATGCAGAACCAAACGAGAGATTTGGTAGGGTTGCCATCGGAATGAAAGGACAGAGACGAATGGATACCTTAGTTAAAGAATAGAGAGAACGAACACGTGAGACGGAAGACCAGGTCATATGGTCTTGAGGAAGCTGTAGGACAGTGGTACAGGTTTGACAGGTGGTTGACAAAGCATGGCTTTAGTCAATGTCAGGGTAACTACTGTGGTTTGTCTTACCAGGTGGATGATGAGTCGCGACATTATCCTGTTACTGTATGTGGATAGTATGCTAGCTAGCAAGTTTGTACATACAGGGTTTTGTTGAGCTAAGGGTAAGGTTAGTTCAGTGGCATGTCATGAGGAATTTGGAGCAGCAAAATTTTTTGGCATGGGAGACATGGAAGATCACAGGTTGATTTTGTCTCCAGTGGGCGCTGATGTGAATCAAGTGTTGGCGAGGTTCAGAATGTAGGACCGGAGCACACTAAGGGCTGGACAGTTCAGTGTCCGAAATCACATGAGATTTGGTATAGACCTGAGTTTGCCCAAGCAGTGGGTGCTGTCAGAGAGTTAGGAGCCAATTCGGGGAAGTGGGTTCTCAGGTATTTGAGAAAGACCAGCAGCAGGGATTCATGTTATGCAGGGTCAGGACTTCACTACATGGGTTTGTAGGTTCAGATGTGGCAGGGTACTCGGATGACAGGTGGTGCACCACAGGTTGTGTGGTGGGTGGTCTTCAGGATTGATCTTGAAGAGGGATACAAGCCAGAAAATAGATTAGATGGGGTACAGGTACAGGTACAATGTAGCTATTTATCTCTAAGTGGGAGATTGTTAGGTTGTGGAGCTAAAAGCTTCGCTGATGCAAACAGGGAAGGAGGTTACTAGAGGTTGCTGAGTGTCAAAGACACCGGCGTCGGTCAGGCCAACCGACATCGGTAGGATTAGACAGGAAGAGCAACTGACATCGGTCGGGGATTGGCCGACGTTGGTCACCTCCAGGCAGATAGGGACCGATATCGGTCGCCTGTGTGATTCAAAACTGCAAGTTTTACGGGCAGTTAGTTAACGAACCAAGTGTTTGCATGTCAAGAGCCAAATTTAGACTAGAAGTTGTGGATCTAATTATTGTAATTAAATGTCTAATTATTTTTTGGATGAGATCTATATGATATACTCATGGGTTGTATTGTAAAGTGTGCTAGTTTGAGTTGAGCAAAGTTAGCTCCTTCTCTGTGTGAGGTGAGCAAGGGTGTTCCTCCTAGTTCCACAGCAGTGCCAAGTGTGGGTGCTGGTTTTAGAGAATCAGAAGGGTTCTTCAGGTGTGTAGGATCTTGGTCATCAGGTGTGCATGGCTGCGTTAGGAGATCTGCATGGTAAGTAAGATCATTGATCTGCAGGTGTATGTGTGTGCATGATCCAAGTTTGCAGGTGTGCAGAACCAGATTGATTTGCAGGTGTGCAAGATCAGGGAGGACAGAAACACAACAGGGAGCAGGATTAGACAGGATCTACTTGGAGTATAGTGTGTACTCAAAAAGAGAGCAAAGAAGAAGGTAGGGTAGTTCCTTCCATAAGTAAGATCATTTGGGTTGCAGGTTGTAGCAGTTCATGGGAGATCTACTTCGAGTACGTTGAGTACTTGTGGAGTGCGTGGAGCACTGGAGTACTGGCAGTAGTGGATACTGACTAGTTGGAGGTGAACACCAACTCTGTGTTTGAATTGTGTGTTGGGACCGTAAGAGAGAGAGCTTTGAGGAGAGAATTACTGTTCACTTGAGGTGTGGGAAGCCTCTGAGAGGTGGTGAAGAAGAAGTGGCATCTTCTTTATTGTATTCTTTTATGGATGAGTATTAATACAAGTTGTGTATTGTCTCTCATATTTTGTGTTATTTTTGAATTCTAGTTACTTGTGATTCTAGTTTAATTCCGCATGTAAGTTGCTTGTATATGGTAATCAATTGTGTGCTTCTGTTATTTTCCAACAAAGCCACCACCTCTATGCTTCCTTGTCTTACAGATCTCAGAGATACATGCAATCATTCTGATCTTATTTCAAATATTTCTGAATCTGATTCAAAGGAACATGAGCATGCATATGCTGATCCACAACCAATCCTTGATTTGGATTCTAGTGATGATTCAGTATCTCATGTGGAAAATCAAAGAACAAGGAGCTTAGCTGATATATATGAAGTCCCTCATACACTCTCAACGATCGAGCCCATCATGTCGATGCATGCCTGTGGTTCTAGCATCTTACCCTCAGACTTATGCAGAAGCAACAGGGAATCCTCTTTGGGAAGTAGCCATGGATGAGGAGTACAACTCCCTCATTGCAAACCAAACTTGGGATTTGGTTCCACTTCCTTCCAATCGCAAACTTGTCAAATGTAAATGGGTCTATAGGACAAATAAATCAGCAAATGGACATGTGAGTAGATACAAAGCACAGTTGGTCGCCAAAGGTTTTCAACAAGTTCATGGCATTGACTATGATGAGACTTTTGCTCCAGTGGCAAAAATGGACTCCATTCGATTGGCTCTTGCCATTGCAGCATCAAGAAGGTGGGAGGTTCATCAAATGGATTTGAAGAATGCATTCTTCATGGTGATCTCGAGGAGTAGATCTACATGGAGTAGCGGCAAGAGTATATACAAAATTCCTCATTGGTATGTAGACTCAAGAAGTCACTCTATGGCTTCAAGTAGGCACCTAGAGCTTGGTATGCTAAAATGGATTCTTATCTTCTGTCTCAAAATTTCATACGATGCAAATTTGATTCAAATGTTTATATGCTAAGAACATCTTATTCTTTTTTGCTCATAGTTCTCTATGTAGATGAGCTACTAATAACAGGGGATTCACCTACTGCCATTGCTGCAATTAAAACTATTTTGCATGATAGATTTTCTATGACAGACATGGGTCTCCTACATTTTTTTCTTGGCCTTGAAATAAGATAGAATCAATCAGGGATTTCTCAATGCAAGTATGCATGAGATCTCTTGGATCGGTTTCACATGACTGACTGCAAGTCAGCTATCTCACCTTTCCTATCAGGGGTCAAGCTTGAAGATGGCAAGGATACACCATTGGTTGATTGCACACACTACCGTCAACTTGTGGGGAGTCTTTCCAAAATCATCATGCATGAAGAAGACCATTGATCTCATGGCGGAGACACTTCAACAAAATAATCTTGGTAGCCTTATCCCTGAGAGTGCCAAGAAGAGGCGGGAAGAAAAAACACCTGAAACAAGAGACAATGCTTATGCATTGATTGCTATTCATTATTCTTCAGATGCATGGATTATAGACTCTGGAGCTTCACACCACATGACAACCACAAAAGATGTTCTTTCTTCTTTGAAACCATATTCTGATTCTATTCTCATGGGAGACAGTTTTCCTGTAGAGGCAACTGGAATAGGGAGAGTAGAGGTTGGAATTAGAAGTTTTGAGAATGTCTTACATATTCCAAAGCTTTCTGTTAATCTTCTTTTTGTGTATCAAATGACACATACTGGAACTGGTAGGAGAGTTGAATTCACCCCTAATTCGGTGACCATATTTGACATGCAAGACAACTCCAAAATTGATGTTGGTAAGGCAAATCATCAATCTCATCTGTACACTTTTTCTGATTTTGTTGCTAAATCAGATTCTACTTTACTTCTAATACATGCAAATGATGAATGTAGAATTTGGAATGAAAGATTTGGTCATTTAAATTTTAGATACATGCAATGACTTAACAAATAGGGAATGGTTAAAGGCTTGCTAGCCATAGACTTTTCTGATGGAATTTGTGAAGGATGTGCTCTTGGAAAACATCCACAAGAAAAGTTTTCAAAGGGGAATGCATAGAAAGCCTCTTCTCCTTTAGAGCTTGTTCACAGTGATCTTATGGGTCCATTTCCTGAACCTTCCATGAGCAAAGCTAGATATGTGCTAACATTCATTGATGATTGCACAAGATACACATGGGTGTATTTTCTCACATTCAAATCTGAGGTGTTTGAGAATCTCAAGATTTTCAAAGCCCATGTAGAGAAGCAGTCTGAAAAAATGATCAAGATCCTCCACATAGATAATGGAGGGGAGTATGTCAACAATGATGTCCAACATCTTTGTGATGAAGCAGGAATACAATTGCATGACACAGTTCCATACACTCCACAACAAAATAGGGTAGTTGAGAGGAAGAACCGATCTTTGAAAGATATGGCCAGCTGCATGTTGCATGCTAGGTCCCTTCCCTCCAAATTGTGGGCTGAACCAATCAACTGTGCTTCGTACATACAAAACAGATCTTTTCACAAATCTGTCATAGGACAAACACCTTTTGAAGCATGGAGAGGCATGCAGCGAGAAGTCACACATTTTCGCATCTTTGGATCCCATGCTTTGGCATGCATTCTTGCAGATAAGAGGAAGGCTTTGGAGCCTCAAAGCAAAGAATGCATCTTTGATGGATATCCAGATGGTGTAAAGGGATACAGAGTACTAGATCTTTCCACATAAACACTCTTCATTGAAAGGAGTGTCTACTTTGATGAAAGTCTTCCACATGCATCTCAGGTACAACATGCCACCACCTCTATGCTTCCTCATCTTATAGATCTCAGAGATACATGCAATCATTCTGATCTTATTTCAGATATTTCTGAATCTGATTCAGAGGAACATGAGCATGCATATGATGATCCACAACTAATCCTTGATTTGGATTCTAGTGATGATTAAGTATCCCATGTGGAAAATCAAAGAACAAGGAGCTTAGCTGATATATATGAAGTCCCTCATACACTCTCAGCTATCGAGCCCATCATGCCGATGCATGCCTATGTGGTTCTAGCATCTGACCCTCAGACTTATGCAGAAGCTATAAGGAATCCTCTTTGGGAAGCAGCGATGGATGAGGAGTACAACTCCCTCATTGCAAACCAAACATGGGATTTGGTTCCACTTCCTTCCAATCGCAAGCTTGTCAGATGTAAATGGGTCTATAGGATAAAGAAATCATCAGATGGACATGTGAGTAGATACAAAGCATGGTTGGTCGCCAAAGGTTTTCAACAAGTTCATGGCATTGACTGTGATGAGACTTTTGCTCCAGTGGCAAAAATGGACTCCACCGAATTGGCTCTTGCCATTGCAGCATCAAGAAGGTGGGAGGTTTATCACATGGATGTGAAGAATGCATTTCTCACGATGATCTTGAGGAGGAGATCTACATGGAGCAACCACAAGGGTATATACAAAATTCCTCATTGGTATGTAGACTCAAGAAGTCACTCTATGGCCTCAAGTAGGCACCTAGAGCTTGGTATGCTAAAATGGATTCTTATCTTCTGTCTCAAAATTTCATACGATGCAAATCTGATCCAAATGTTTATATGCTAAGAACCTCTGATTCTTTGTTGCTCATAGTACTCTATGTAGATGATCTACTAATAATAGGGGATTCACCCACTGCCATTGCTGCAATTAAAACTATTTTGCATGATAGATTTTCTATGACAAACATGGGTCTCCTACATTTTTTGTTCGCCTTGAAACAAGATAGAATCAATCAGGGATTTCTCAATCCAAGTATGCATGAGTTCTCTTGGATCGGTTTCACATGACTGACTGCAAGTCAGCTGTCACACCTTTCCTATTAGGGGTCAAGCTTGAAGATGGCAAGGATACACCATTGGTTAATTGCACACACTACCGTCAACTTGTGGGGAGTCTTCTTTATCTCACTCACATTCGTCCAAATCTCTCATATGCACTGGGGGTTGTTTCTAGATACATGCAAGAGCTGCATGAGCTACATTGGAAGGCTGCCAAGCGTATACTTCGCTATGTCCAGGGAACCATTTGCTATGGGATTCATTATTCAACAAGTTGTGTTTTGGATCTCATTGGCTACACTGATTCTGACTGCACTGGTGATAACATTAATCGCAAGTCCACTTCAGGATATGTTCTTAGTTTGGGATCAGGGCCCATTTGTTGATCAAGTAAGAAGCAATCTACCATTGCTTTATCATCAACAGAAGCTGAATATAGAGGTGCAATCAACGTTACCATTCAAGTCATTTGGCTGCAACACTTCCTAACTGAGCTTGGTATCCTCTTTCATCGTCCAACTGTCATTTGGTGTGACAATCAGAGTACACTGAAGGTTTGTAGAGATCTCATACAACGGCAACGGACTAAACACATCGAGATCCACATGCACTTCATCCGCGAATTGATACATGATGGAGTCATCAACTTGCAGTACTGTGCCACTTCTAAACAGATTGCCGACATCTTCATGAAGACATTCACTGAGCAAAAGTTTTATTTTCTACAAGACCTTCTTGGTGTGAAGAACACTGCAACACAATAGCTGCCATGTGTAGTTACTGTCTCTTTTGATGCGGGGTTTTGTTCCCACAGAGTTTTCCCTCTTTCCTCTTTTTTTTTTTTTCTTTTCTCCTTAATTAGCTTAAGGGGGGGGTGTTAATGTCAATCTCTCTTCCCTCAGGTGCAGTCCAACGCCAAGCTAACTCCCTCTTTATCTAAGCTAACTAATGCATAATTTCATGCAATCAAAGATGGTTAAACAACAGTTGAACTCTGTTTTTTTGTCTCTTTCACCGCTTCTCTTTGCTGCGGTTGATTAGTTTTTGTAATTTTTGTTAAGACCTTTTTTATTATTAAGGAAATACAATATAGCATCTGCAGATTGTTCTTGCTCTGTTTTTTTTTTCTTTGTACTCTGTTTTTCTTGCTGCTCTGTTTTTTTTTTTTTTTACCTGGTTGATCTATGCCGCTGTAGCTGCGAATTTCACAACGCGTCACGATTAATCCATTTTAGTCGGTCAACTGCGAACATGCGGCAACAGTAAAACCCTCCTTAAAAATTATGGCGGCACCAGTGAAAGATGATAATATCGCCGTTACTGTCAAGAAAGAAAAGCCCACCATTGGAAGTCTTAGGCGTAGTTCTAAGCTTGCTGCTGCGGATGCTTCTGCTTCTGCTGACGCGCGGTCTAAGTTCGACTCCTGCTGCTGGGAGATTCACAGTTCGACTCCTGCTGCTGGCAAGAAGTTCAAAGGTTCGACTCCTGTTACGTTCACCAGAAAAACTCCGCGATTCGAAACCGTGGAGGAGGAGAAGCACAAGAACAAGAAGAAGAGGCGGCAGAAAGTAATTGCAATGCCACCTAGAGTTTGAGGCCCGTACGGCATTATTTCTTATACATACATATTTTTCATTTAAGGTTTTTGAAGGTCTGGTTGGTATGCAACAGAATTTTGAGGCTTCTGATGTAGATTATAATTTTTGTAGAAGAAATACATTTCATTTGTTAGAGGGCAACATACACATTTAATTTGTAGGGATTATAAGATTTGAATGGTAAATAATAAATATGACTTATGATGACTTTTGAAGGTATTTCTATCATATTAAACTTTAAAAGCTTCAGTCATGGTTACTTGATAGCTCTGTATGCTTTTCTAAATTTTTAAATCCTTGCCATATTAAGTGTAAGGGTGTCTTTATACATATTATATCCATTAAAATGATCGGAAACATGCATTAAAAATTTAAACATAATAATTTGTGGAATACTTTATTCTCTCATGCCATATTCTGAAGACCTTAAACATTGATTTATTTTATTGTTTTTATTCATAAAATAATTTAAATTGTATTAATACCTTTCAACAAAAATAGCAATGGTGTGTGGCATTTGTTGAAATGACTTTTATTGTTCGTCCAACAAATTTGGAAGATGAATACCATTGCATTCCCTAAAGTTGTATTAAGATGGTAGTTAATGAGTTATTTTTTGATTATTATTATTTTGATTTGAGTTATATAATATATATTATAATAAGATAGTGATATTGTTGACTAGTATACATATGTCAGTTGTATTTTATTATTCTGTATATTGTAGATATATATATTTGTTAGTTTTACATCATTGATTGGATGTAGGATATATCCTACTCTCAGAGTTACATGAGGAAAAGCATGATCAAATAGAATGGATTAGATGGGACGAATAGACAATGACAGAGAAAATTGTTAGTAACCTACACACATGCACAATAGATTTAAAATATTTATGTGTAAAATATTTTAAATACTAATACATAATTAAAGAAATATTGTTGTGATTATATTGGTATGCAAATCTAGTTTTTAATATACATTAAATTTCTTTAACTTAAATGACTTGATTTTCGATAATAAATCAAAGAATTAGATATTTATTACAATTGACTAAATATCCAATAGTTAAATAAATAATTATCTTTGTAATGATTGCTTTCAAAGAATCTGAGCTATGTTAATGCTCTGACCTTAAGTGAAGACAATCTAAATTTAGAATGAGATACATGCATGAAATTAAAATTTATTAATTAATTATCATATTTTTGTCAACTAAACTTAAGTTTATGATAACTTGGAGAATTATGACAATGAAAACTATAAATAATATATTTAATTGGCCTTACTCTTGAATTAACGAAGAGAAACTAGGACACAATAAGCAAATTAAATGCTTTAACACTAATTAAAGAATTTTAAAGGAGAGATAATCTATGGCTTTGGAGAGAGAGTTAGCAACAGAGGATTGAAGTTAAGAAAGGAGAACGATGCTATCTATAGATGGTGAGCTAAGCGAGGATTGCATGAATAAGAACATTAATGGAATGAAAAAAGAGAATTTTATAAATAAAGTATTAATAAATTTAAAGAGGACACACACAGAGACACGAAGAAAAGGAGAGGAGGATACACAAGGAGAAAAAGATCGAAAAAAGAGGAGGTATTTACATCTGCAAATCCATAAAGTATTTCTATGTGTATTGTTGGGTGAATTATTTAGAAGATTATTGATAGCAACCTTTCTTAAATTTTATCAAGAATAATTAATATCTAAGTTTGAGTTTTATTAAAATTATAGCATCTATGTTTTAAAGCTATGTTCCATCTAAATAGGATGGTATGGTCCATCTAAATAGGATGGCATTTCACTATAGTGGTCAGCGTTTTAGTTTTATGATCTACATCCCACTTGGTATTGGTTGCGTTGCATATTGGAGTCCTGCATTGTGTTTTAGTGTCAAACGTTGCATATTGGACACACTGTGTTGTGTTTTAAATAATTAATGGACTGTCTATTAGTTTAAACGTTGAGTCAATTTAAAATGAATGTTGTCTTTAAGTTTAAATGCCAAGGTACATAATAAATCATTGAAGTCTTTTAAAGAGGTTCTAAACACTTAATTAAGCGATGATCTATCCAAAAAAATGTCATTGAGTTTTAATATAGAACGTTGAGTCATTAATATAGATAGCTGAGTCATTAACATAAAAAGCTGAGTCATTAAATAACATGTTGGGGCTTTTATTAGTAATGTTATGAAAACCCAGGTCAATGGAATGTAGCACCAGATTAATTAAATCATTGAGCTATATATTAGATTGCCCAACCTCTATTTTGAAACCATGTGTTTATAAATTGAAATGTCATGTATTTATTTTATTACGCTGAAGTCAATAATATACATATTTAAGATGTTGTGTTAATAAATTAAAATGTCAAGTATTATATGATGGCTGAGTTTTAATAATGAAATGCTTAGTGTAATTGAAATGCCCAACCATATAATAAAAATGTCGGGTCTTATATTACAATGCCAAGTCATAAATTAATGTTGAGATTTATATTTAGCGTTGAATCATCGAATTTAAATTATTGTAGTGTTGAGTCTCTATTTTGTACATGATGGTGTTCAAATTGAAACATTGAATTGAAATACCATATTAAATAAGTAAAAGAAAATGCAGAGTTAATAAATATATAAAGGGTGGGAAATAAAGTGTTGAGTCTGTATTATAGCGCTGAGTCATAAAATTAGACCCTGAGTTTTATATATATTGAAACAGTTTGAAATAAAATCGTTGAGTTTTTATTGGTAATTAGTTGTGTCTAAATTTGAATTGATAAGTCGATAATTTTGAGTTGCATTTAGAGTTCAAGCTGTATTTTAATATGAGCTTGAATATCAAGGGATCCTTTTAATTATTGTTGAGTTGATAAAAATAAATTCAACGCCAAGTCATTTTATTGTGATGCCAGCCAAATATATATCAAAACATTGAGTTTAAATTATTAACTTTGATATATTTATGCTCAGTCTTTTAAATAAATAAATTAGGTTTTTCTTTAATATAAGATCGAATGTTCAAAATAACTTTAATTGCCTCATATTTTCATATTACGATTGAACAAGTTGCATATTTTAATAATGATAATGATTATCATGAGATTCGTATGAGGATCTAAAATAATTATTTGTTAGTAAATAAGTATTTGATAAGTACTTTTGAAATAACTAAAGTATTATGGATCTTCAAATAGAAATATATTTATACATGGCCTTATAATTAAATAAATTATTAATATATTACAAAATATGCCTATATTTTAAGTAACATATTGATAATAAGAATAAGATTATATGAGACGATTGATTTTCAAATCTTATTTAGATCGTTTATTTTATGTCAAACTATTTTGTAAGCTTTAATCAATCAATGTTTTGAGATGTGACTATTTGTCCTTATAAACCATTTTCATATGATGACTATAACTAAAATTTTATATAGTTTTTATAATATCACTTGACATTGAGTAAGTAATAAAAAAGATAGACATTTATGAGAAATTTTGATATACTCATGTTTAATTGATATAGTTATAATATTTAAATCTATACTATAACCTTTCTTAGAACATTTGTAAAAGTGAAATAATATTTATATAAGCATGGTAGTGTTATGTAGCATGTCGACAAGGTCAATTTCTGTAGTGTCATGATAGAGTGAAAAGTTGTGTGTAGTATATTTATGAGAGTATTTCATATGTAAATGATTAAATATTTCTATAATAAGGTAGTACATTATAATGTGTGGCTATAGATGGTGTTTTCATTTGATTATTATTGATGGTATACTCGGATGGTATACTCTGGTAATTATTTATTAATAAAATTATATGTAAGATTCATTATTCATATTTGAGTAGGGTGTTCATGTACAAAGAGCTATGATAGTATGGGATAACATAGAATACTTCAACTTAAATATATATATTTAAATGGTACATATTGTAATTGCATGTCTAGACTCTCATCTATGTTGACTGATTTATTATATGCATTAGATAGTATTTAATTAGTGTATTCTGTAACAGTTAGTAGAATATCAAGTATATGTGCATACAACTTTGAGAGTGTAAATAAATGATTAAATTTTTATATATTTAGATGGCATATATATATATATATATATATATATATATATATATATATATATATATATATATATATATATTATGATTTTAAGTATTTATGACTACTTTATATGATTGATTGTGAAAAAATTAGTAATTATATTTTATAACACTAGACTATGATAATATGAGTTATCATGAGATGTAGTTGCTTGGATCTTATTGTAGTAGTTAGAAAATTATATTTTAATGTAAAAATTACTCAGATGGTATAAACTGTAGGCATTATTCTAATATGAGATAGATAATGATATAAGATTTGTTCATATGTTGATGGAATAAAAGAAAACTTTACTTACTTTTATGTATAGCATGTGATGTGATATTGTTACTAAAAAGATGTAATTAGTATGGATATTATGGATAAATAATGTATATTGAGATATTATCATTATGTATATTTGATATACATGTCAGTATGATATTTTATAATAGAATGAGTCTTCTATGAGAAACTATATTTTTAGTTTTAGGAATCATGTACATTTGGGTACTATCTTGTTCTTTGAATACCTTCACCATTCTATCTATCTATACATTGAAGGTCATTATTTGATAGTGAATTATATAAAATATCATTGATCTATGAGTGGTATGGAAAAGCACTCGGTTGATGATCTCCCTCCTCATAATAGTACTACTTACATAAAGACTACACTTGAGTTGATTAACGATACAAAATATGGTTCAACATAAACTCCAAAAGGCTTGGTATCTATTTATTATATTAAGATAAAGACTTAAAGGAAATATAATTTTATTTCATTTGTGTATGTTGAACAAAAGTTAGTATATTAGTAAACTAGTTGTGACTAAGTCCCAATGTATTTACATTAATTAATATTGTGATATATTATATTACATTTAGTATTAGAATTTTGAAATTTTATTATTCTAATTTATTGATTATGATTGGTTAAAGTTTTTAATATAACAATGTTTGAATAGAATGAATATTAAGTAATAATTTTAAAAAAATTATTGTATTTTCTAAGTACAACTTGAGGGATTGTAACATGTTTTGTATATTATTTTTATTTTGTTTTCTTTAAAACAATATAGGTGCATTGTCAAAACCATGTTGGTATTAAGAAACCTTAAAAAAGTGTGGAGGGTTTATTCTCTCATTCATATATTGCATGTTTCAGTTTGTCCAGTGTAAAAGATTTAATCATTCAAAAAAATTATAATTCTCATAAATCAACAAATTAGGGACTTTTTGAACACTTGTTTTTAATTTTTTAAATTAAAGTTGATTTTAATTATGAATTATTTTTAAACATTATTTATCTCACATGGATTTTTTTATAAAGGTTTTGGATTCTTTTTAGGGTCCTTTCTTTACACATGGGTCATAAATTTTTTAATCTATATTTATGATTTCAAATTGTTTTTAAATCTCATATATATTTTTAGGTTTTTTTTGTAATTTTAAATTAAAATTACATTTATATAGATTTATTATTTCAAGCTTAACTCATGTAAACACCTCAGATTAGCGTCTTAGCGTGGACTTATATTTACATGTCTATTCATCTTTTTTGTAATATATTTTTTCCACAAAAGAGTTATTTTTAGAATTCTTGGCTTAACTTTATAAACTTAGTATTTGTTTACTCACATGTAATGGTTTTAAAATTAGCCATATATTTAGATTTTAAAAGTTTTTCATACTAAATTGATTTTAAAAATGTTGAGATTATTTCTCTTAAGACATAAATTGCATGTCATAGTAACACTTTAACTATTTTGCACAACTCATTTAATGAGAAGATGATGACTATGTAAAACTCTATTAATGTTTTAAATTAAAAAATTATGTCTTTTGCTAATAATAATAGCTCTAATGATGATAGATCTCATTGTGTTTTTAATCAAACTCAAATTCATGTGCACATTCTTTCTACTAACCCTAGTTTGAAATTCATACACTCTATGGGATATTCAAGTGTAGATTTGATAAGTGTGAAGAAGTTATTCTTGAACCTTTGTTTGATTCTAACGCCAATTGTAAAGGTCTTGGTTTTACTAATTCCCCTCTTTCTAATGTGAGTTTAAAATTGTATCATCCTCTACATCTAAGGACTAATAATGCAACTTATTTTAATTCTAATACTTTTAATACTCATTTTATGGTTAAAATTACTAAACTTTGTATGTATTATGGAAAATATAGGCATCATATATCAAGATTTTAAAAATTACATAATTTTGAATCTTGTGATAAATTTATGCATGATACATTGCATTGTTATAAAATGACTAAATCTCTTACTTCTAAGACTAAAATTATTTGAATTCCTAAAGAGAATGAATCTTTTAGAGACTTTGATATGTCTTCTTAAAATAATTATTTTAATGTTTCACATAAAAGATATTTTTCAAGTGACACAACTTTTTTGTCTCTATTTTGATTAATTTCAAACTCTTTATGCATTATTTGCTTTTTGTTGTAAAAAAATATAATTTATGTAGAGCTTTTTTGACTAACCTATTTTTGTACAAATTTACACACTTTATGATATAAGTTATCTTTATTTAAATGTGTCTAGTCGTATATCTAATTTTATTACCTTATGTACATAGATTATATTTTTGATATCTTAGTTACTTAACTTGAAATATTGGTGTTAGATTATTTGTCTTTCAATTTTTATGGATCATTACTCTTTGTTGGTATTTATTCCATTATAGATCAACTACATTATTTTAAGAGAATTGTTGAAGATTCTTGGTGATCACACTTTATTTTTATGATTTTAATATATTTTCTCTTCATTATTCTCTTAAATTATTTTAATTTATCTTGATATAAGTTTTTATTAAGGATACATATTAGTTAATTTCAACTCACTTATTTATTTTATTTATTAAAAAAAAAAAAAACACTTTTATAACACTAAATTTAAGCTTAAAGAGGAGTGTTGTTATCATTAACTTGTGTCCTTATTATATTTTTATAGAATTATTCTATGTTTTATGTATATGCACATTTATTATATTTATAAATGTGTTTTATTCTATTTTTTTTAGATGTCACTCACCTCCCTAGTCTATTTGTTGGATTTAGAGTTACTTGCATGTAGCTCTTCCCCTTCCACATGACACACACATCTTCTTCACTTATGAAAGGATTACAGACATATGACATACTAATTAGAAATTATACTTATAACTATTTTTATCTTTTAATTATTTATAAAGAGCTCTCTTTTATCTTTCTTCTATATTGGTTACTCTTACCTCAATCTTCTTGGTCTAGTCTTATTAGTATATCTTTGATTTTTTTGTGGCCTAAGGCCATTTTTTCTCCTAGATTATTTATGATATTATTCTTGGAGATTATTCTTTTAAGATTTCAATATTAGTCTGGGGTTTTATATGCATGATGATTTCCCCACTCTTCAAACCTCATATTTTTTATTTTTATGATTTGATTCACTCTTGAGGTAATATTACTTTCTTTTTCATTATTTTAATTTGTAATTTTTAAAGGATGTAACCACTTAGATGCTTCTAGGGTTTACTTCATCTTTACTCTGGTTCATTTAAATTTGGATCATGGATTGTCACTTTTTTTGAAATAGAAAAACTCTAATTATCTATCTTCGTAGTGACTTTGGAGGAAAATGAGTTACTAGGTACACAGTGTCAAGCTGACTCTAAAGATATCACTAACATTAGGTGCTACCTACATATTATATAATCTAGAAGAGGGTATTATACTAATATAGTTCTCCCTTATGTGTTGAGTTGTTTGTGAATCATGAAATATGTGGAAAATAAGTATAACAATGACTTAGCTTGTAACTTGACAAAATAGGCTCTTGAGATGTTTATCTAGTACTTCAAACTTATATATGTGTTGTCTCTATGATCAATATATAAATAGGAGAAAATAGGAAAGATTTGGTTAAGTGAATGTTCTTTGGTATAAATGATAGATGTTTCGTAGGTGAGAAATGAATATGGGTTGATCTTGTATTTATATAAATCCCTTTAGTGTAATAACTCAAATTAAAACACTTTGGCTAACCATTAAGATATGTTTTATTTGTAAATTAGATAATTTTTAGGGAACTAGACACTTGAATCAGGGAATAACATTATTGTCTATCCTAGATATTACTATCTAGGCAGTAGAAAAATAGGTATAGGTTCAAAACTTATAGAGGTAGAAGATAAGTAAATTTTAAGCATTATGGGCAAGATAGAAGGTCTAGTTCATCAACATAATATTATTCAAACTAAGAGATAGGCTGATGGGAATAAGATAGAATATATGAGATATTTATGAAAGAAATAAATGACTAAAATTGAGAGAAACAACCAAGGTCTTAGTTTTCTATGTGTACATGATTGAGGTGTTATATAATCATAAAATAGTGTCTACACTTTTAAAATGATCTTTTATCTCAAAGTTCTCAACATTTATTGGTAAAGAAATTTTTTTGATGATATGGCACATTTGATCCTTGGATGTGGAAATGAAGGAAAAAATGAATATGTTGTTAAGGTGTGGAGCTAAAAACTTCACCAGATGAGTGGATGCTGAAGTTGTTGGATTCACACAGTCACCGATGACGGCAAGGAGTTTACCAGTAGTTACCAGCGTCGGTCATGTATCGGCCGACGTCAGTCATGTGCAGGCAAACAGGGACCGACGTCGGTCACTTGTGCGTCTAAAATCTATTTTTGTGGATAGAATAGAATGTTTGCATGATTCGATTAGCTGTTAGTTGTAAGTCTGCGTCTCTATCTTTAGCAAGACTATTTTGAGCCTTTGATTAGGAGGTGTATCTAATGGTTGATATTGCATTGCTCATGATCCCTAATTCTATATAATGGGATTGATCTTCATAGCTTGTATACTTGTGTAAGTGTATGAGAATAGTACAGGACATATTGTATATGTGTGTATCAATCCAGGTTGTTGGAATTGATTTTAAACTCTTGAGGGAAAGAGATATGTACATCTGAGAGGTGTGAGAAGAAAGTGTGTAGCTTCTTCATTGTATTTCCTTCTGGAAGAGTTTAATACAAGTTTTCAAGGTGGTTTCTTGTAGCTCTTATTCTTTGCTATTTCTGATTCTAGTTGCTTATCAGTCTGGTTTAATTCCATGTTTTGCTTAAATAAAAGTAATCAAGTTTGTTGGTTGATCCCCAACAAGTGGTATCAGAGCTCAGGTTGACTAACAGGTGGTTCAGATATGTTTAGTGTGTGTTGATTACAGGTCACTCATAGGGGTTTTTGTTTGAGGGGGAGAAGCAATGGCAGAAAAAAGCAAACTGAGAATGGAGAAGTTTAATGGCAAGAATTACCAATTATGGAGAATGCAGATAGAGGATTATTTTTATCAGAAAGATATATACTTACCGTTGGGTGGGGTTGATAGAAAGCCCACAGATATGGAAGATGAAGAATGGGAAGTTTTTGATAGAAAGGCTCTTGGATCTATAAGATTGAGTCTGGGATCTTCTGTGATTTCTAACTTGTCACAGGAAAAAACAAAGGTAGAGTTGATGGACACTTTAGCAAATTTATATGAAAAGCCCTTAGCTTTAAATAAGGTATATCTTATGAAGCAGTTATTTAATTTGTAAATGCAAGAAGGTGGATCTGTATCTAATCTTCTTAATGATTTCCATGGAATTATAAATCAATTAAATTTAGTCAAAATAGTTTTTGATGATAAAATTAAAGCTCTTTTAATTTTATGCTCTTTGTCTGAAAGTTGGAATAGTTTAGTAATGACAGTTAGTAATACTGCATCTGCTACAAATATTTTGAAAGTAGATGACGTTGTTAGTGTAATCCTGAATGAAGAGACTCATAGGAAAAGCACAGGGGAATCATCAGGTAATGCTTTAAGTATTGAAAGTAGGGGGAGGCAAAAAGAGAAGGGCAAGCATGGGAGATCAAGGTCTAAGTCAAAGATGAGCAATAGATCCAAATCTAAAAATGGAAAAAGAAAGATAACCTGCTGGAATTGTGGAAAGAGAGGACATGCAAAGAAAGATTGCTGGTTGAAGATTAATGAAGAGAATCAGCATGAAGGTAATGAAGAAGCAAAAGTTGTAGGTATTGTTGCACAAGATGCTCTTTCAATTTCTTTGCATAATAAAATAGAATCTTGGGTTTTGGATTCTGGGGCCTCTTTCCATGTACCCCAAATAGAGAATTTTTCAATGATTATGTCCAGGGAGATTTTGTAAAAGTTTATTTAGGGGATGATGACCCTTGTAAAATTGTTGGAAAAGGAAAAGTGTAGCTAAAATTGCAAAATGGCAACACATGGGTGTTGAAAGATGTCATGCATGTCCCAGCCCTGAAGCAAAATCTAATTTCTATAAGAAAATTGGGTGATGAGAGTTGTACAGTAACTCTCACAGTTGAATCTTGGAAGGTTACCAAGGGTGCACTTGTATTAGTCATAGGTAAGAGAGTAGGTACTCTCTATTTATGTAATTGTATTACTGATTATTCTCCTTCTGTATTATCTACTTCAGATGTGGATGGAAAGTTGTGGCACCAGAGGCTTGGCCACATGAGTGAGAAGGGAATGACAATTCTTAAGTCAAAAGGTAAGCTTTCAGATTTGAAAAGCATAGATCTATATTTTTGTGAGCATTGTGTTTTTGGAAAATAGAAGAGAGTAAGCTTTGTTAAAACTAGGTCAACAAAGAGGAATCACAAGTTGGAGCTTGTTCACATAGATGTGTGGGGACCAGCGTAGGTAGCTTCTATTGGAGGATCACAGTATTATGTTACTTTCATTGATGATGCTACAAGAAAGGTATGGGTCTACTGCATAAAGAAGAAATATGATGTTTTTAACACTTTTAAGATTTGGAAAGCTTTAGTTGAGAATGAAACAGGCAGGAGATTGAAGTGCCTTAGATTTGACAATGGTGGTGAGTACTGCAGCTATAAGTTTAGAAGTTACTATTATATGAATGGAATACGTAGGAAAAGGATGTTTCCAAGGACAGCTCAACAAAATGGAGTTGTTGAAAGGATGAACAGAACAATATTGGAGCGTGCATGGAGTATGAGATTGCATGCTGGTTTGCCCTTACAGTTTTGGATAGAAGCTATAGATACTGTAGTTTACCTGATTAATAGAGGACCCTCTACAGCTCTGGATGGTGGAATTCTAGAAGAGGCATGGACATGTAAAAAGGTATATCTTTCATTTCTAAGAGTTTTTGGTTCTAAAGCTTTTATGCATGTTGATAAGGAAAATAGAAAGAAGCTGGGTGCTAAGTCTATGAGGTGCACATTTATTGGTTATGGCTCTAATGATTTCGGATTTTAGTTTTGGAATCTAGGAACTAACAAAATAATTAGGAGTCGTGACGTTGTTTTTAATGAAAAAGTGATGTATAGTGATCAGCTCAAGAAGTTGAAGAATTCTGAGCAGGGCCATGAAGAATTGGATGAGGTGACGGTCCAAAATGAGCTCATGGAAAAGAATTATCACAAACAAGAAAACACAAAGGCCGACGTCGATCAAGCAGGAACCAACATCAGCAATACAAGAACTGATGTCGGTCAGATAGTGATCGATGTTGGTTAGGAAGGAACCGAGGTCGGTCATGTGGAACCGATGCTGGCCAGTAACAAGCCTGGAGGTGACTGAGGTCGGTCACTGTCAAAAAATTTGGGTGGACAGCAAGCAAAAAATGAGTCTCAGATGCCCATCAAGAGGTCAGCAAGGGTAAGTAAACCTCCAATTTTATATTCCCCTTCATTATTCTATTTATTGCTTACTGATAGTAGAGAACCAGAGAGTTTTGATGAATCAATACAAGTAGATTCCAAGAAACAGTGTGAGCTAGGCATGAATGAGGAAATTGATTCCTTGAAAGAGAACTAAACATGGGATTTGGTTGAGTTGCCAGCGGGAAAGAAGATACTGAAAAATAGATGGATCTATAGGTTAAAGGAAGGTGAGAATGGACAGATGAGATATAAGGCCAGGTTGGTAGTGAAAGGATTTGCACAGAAACTAGGTATTGATTTTGGTGAGATTTTTTCTCCTGTAGTTAAAATGACTTCTATATGGACTGTATTGTCTTTAGTTGCTATTGAGGATTTGCATCTTGAGTAGCTTGATGTTAAGACAGTGTTTCTTCATGGAAATTTGGATGAAGAAATATATATGGATCAACTGGAGGGTTTTGAGGTCAAAGGTAAGGAGAAACTTGTGTGCGGATTGAAGAATAGCTTGTATGGTCCCAAGCAAGCTCCTAGATAATGGTATTTAAAATTTGATTGGTTTATGACTAAGCATGGTTTCAGTAGATGTCAATCTGACCATTGTGTTTATTTTAAGAGATTGGATAATGGTAGATATATTATCTTGTTGTTGTATGTAGATGATATGCTGGTTTCAGGTTCACACATGTAGGATATCTCTGAGCTTAAGGTGAAATTAGCTCACACATTTGCCATGAAGGATTTAGGAGCAGCAAAGAAAATTCTTGGCATGAGTATTAAGAGAGACAGGAAAAATCACAGGTTGATTTTGTGTGAAGAGAATTATGTGAACAAGGTGTTGGAGAGGTTTAATATGTAGGATGCAAAACCGGTAACTACACCTATGGCTGGACATTTCAAGTTGAGTAAAGAACAGTGTCCTAATTCACATGAGGAGGTAGAGTACATGAGTAGAGTTCCATATGCTTCCGTAGTTGGGAGCTTAATGTAAGCAATGGTATGTACTAGACCGGATATTGCCCAAGTAGTGGGAGTTGTCAGTAAGTATATGGCCAATCCAGGGAAGGAGAACTGGAAAGCAGTTTAGTGGATTCTCAGATATTTGAGAGGGACCAACAGTAGACATTTGTGCTATGGAGGGTCAAACACTTCTCTACATGGTTATGCATATTCAGATATGGCAGGTGATTTAGATGGCATGAGGAGCACCACAGGATATGTTTTCACTATTGGTGGAACAGTGGTTAGCTGGATTTCAAAGTTACAAAAGGTTGTTGCCTTGTCTACTACAGAGGCAGAATACATTGCAGACACAGAGGCTAGCAAAGAGATGATATGGATGCCACGGTTCATGGAAGAGCTAGGAAAGGAGCAAGAGAGTTATAGATTATATAGTGATAGTCAAAGTGCAATTCATTTGGCTAAGAATTTATCCTTTCATTCAAGAACCAAACATATACAACTTAGGTACCACTTCATAAGACAGGTATTGGAGGATGGTGAGTTGAAGCTAGAGAAGATCCATACTGATAAGAACCCTGCAGATATGTTAACAAAGCTGGTAACGAAGGAGAAGTTGAATCTTCATTCAACTTCTATTGGTCTTCATGATTGAGTTTGAAGATGGAGAAGCTAGAAGATGTTGCTGTACAGGTACTGGTGCAGCTGTTTATCTCCAAGTGGGAGATTGTTAAGGTGTGGAGCTAAAACCTTCACCAGATGAGTGGATGCTGAAGTTGTTGGATTCACACAGTCATCGATGATGGCAAGGAGTCGACCAGTAGCTGCCGACATTGGTCATGTATTAGCCGAAGTCAATCATGTGCACCAGAATCTATTTTCATGGACAGAACATAATGTTTGTATGATTAGATTAGCTGTTAGTTGTAAGTCTGCATCTCTATCTTTAGCAGGACTATTTTGAGCCTTTGATTAAGAGGTGTATCTAATGGTTTATATTGCATTGCTCATGATACCTAATTCTATATAATGGGATAGATCTTCACAGCTTGTATACTTGTGTAAGTGTATGAGAACAGTACAGGACATATTGTATATGTGTGTATCAATCTAGGTTGTTGGAATTGATTGTAAACTTTTGAGGGAAAGAGATCTATACATCTGAGAGGTGTGATAATAAAGTGTGTAGCTTCTTCATTGTATTTCCTTCTGGAAGAGTTTAATACAAGTTTTTAGGGTGGTTTCTTGTATCTCTTATTCTTTGCTATTTTTGATTCTAATTGCTTATCATTCTTTTTTAATTCCGTGTTTTGCTTACATAAAAGTAATCATGTTTGTTGGTTGATCCCCTACATATGTGGAAGTATTGCATGTTGGCAAAATTTTGTGGGGTTTTAAATATTATTGGATATTGCTTATAATTTTATTTGAAAAATATAATCTTTTATTTTATTATTTTAAATGGTGGAATGGTCTTTTATACACTTCTCTTTGTAGTCAAAGATATTTATTTAGTTTTTCATAAATTTTATATATTTGGAATTATCCTAAAGTTATTTTGGTATTAACACAAAACTTTTTATCATTTTTATGAAAAATATGATAAAAATAAATTAATGGTTATCTTTGATAAATTTTTGGTAATACATATGTATGAAATAAATATTTCTTATTTAAATTATTCCATAATTTAGAGTCATGGGATGGACCCCAGATTCTCAAGATTCTAGCAAACGTGTATGGGGACTAAATTGTGCATAGAAAAGTGGTAATACTTTTCACAGAGTAGTCATCATGAAAATCCTTTGTATGGCCATAGAGACACTAATATTCTTTTTGTTCTATTTCACTAAGGAAGCCGTGTGTCCATTTGGCTTTGACATCAATGACCTAAAATTATATAATTTATTAGATAATATCTCATATTATTCCTTTAATATCTATGTTAATGTCTTCCATAGAGGTCCAGGTGAGCCATTTGGAGATCTCATTCTTTTCTATTAGGTATTCCAAGTGAATCTTCTCAATTTATACACACAACTCTTTATTCAATACTTGATAACAATCTATATTTAACCATGTTGAATGCTTTCCTAATATTAATCCTAACCCTGTAAATCTAAATATCACTATTGAAATTATGTTTATACCTCCTTCAATTGTTCCATAAAATCTAACATATTCAAGTATAAAACGTGTTTGTAGTCATACAAACCAACCTATGGTAACACAAGTGATAAAAATGGTCAAGCTTGAGATTGTTGATGGTGGTGGTAAAATCTTAGTTTAAATACCTACTACATTGTTTGAATACACAAAGTAAAAAATTGATAAAGGAACCCCTTTGACATATTTTATTTTATATGGTGATTCAGATTGATTGTAATCTTACTATAACGTTTGAGTCGGTAGTATATTGATTTTTTTGGGTGCATGACATGGATTTATTTGTTTTATTTCAAATCTAAAATCTTCATAGTAGATTTCACAACATTTGAGACTATTGTAATTTAAAAACACTTTTCATTTTTTATAGTATAGTAGCTTCTCATACATTGGTTCAATATTTAATGGTCATTTTGTTTTTGGTAGTGATAGACTAGTTTTTCATATAGTTGTACTTTCTTGGATGGTAGCTTATTTAATTTTTATAATATGACATTTAGTTAATAAATTCTATGCTAACTTATGTATTATAATATTATATTTTTTAGATCATTTGACATAGCATTTACAATTCACTTAATTTATATACATGTAAATAATTGTATAACAATTTTTTATAATTCAAGGTCCCTTATCCATTAGAAAATATTACGTTGGTATTAATTATTTAATTAATATTGAGAACTTTTTTTTAAATTTGTAAATGTAAAGTTAAGTTGTAATCTTTGTAACTCATAAAACAAACTAATTATAAATTAAATGACTTTTTAGAGTCAATAAACTTTATAACCTTAAATAACTATTCAAGTTTTCAAAGTTTCCATGTATTTATTCTTCTATAAAAGCATATCCAATTTTAAAGAATCATTTGGACATAGAATAAACAAAGTCTTTCTATGACGATGAAATAATCTACTTGAATAACACATGTCTATCCAAGCCTTTTGATTTATTTATAAATAATTATCTAAATATTAGCAGATATTAATTTCATTGATGATTGTAGATATGTAATTATTTATATATAAGCTCATGTAGTTTTCATAATAATAATGAAAATTTCACATCTTGAAACAAATTTTTAATTTATCAATTTTATAGTGATCATTTGTTGAATATTTTATTTTTAATCAAAGTTATTTCATAGATTTTTAATAAATTTCATCTTTTTATAACTCCTAAATTGATTCCTTTTCAAATTCTCACACTCTTATTTTATTTAGTTGTTTACTTTGCTTATTTAATTGGTTATTTATATCTATTTTCTAATTAGATAGTTCTTAGATAAATTATTCTTTCTTAATTATTATTAACTTTTTGTTCTTCATTTAGTTAAGTTTATTAACTCTTAGTTTACTTTAGATTAATTGTTTAAGTTTTTTTCATATTTACCACTATTTGTTAAATTATTTTGTTGTTTAAATATGTTTTCTCGAATGCACTATTTCTATACTTAATCTCAGTTCTTTATCAATTTTA
>JARHVA010003914.1:602500-610000 GCA_037957365.1 Torreya grandis
AAAATAGGGTCACTATGCATCTAATAGAGTTGGTCTCATAGTTACATGCCTTACGATATGGAAAATAATTTTTCAAAATCCAATATGGTTAGTACCTACGTATTTTTAGGATTTAAGTATTAAACTTAGGGATTTTAGGACATAATTTTTGCAATTGATTTTCATTTTTGGTAAAATATAATTATTTGTTAGATTTTTATTCCTTAGATTAATTTTTGGCATTTCTAAGAGTCTTAAGTTTGTCAAAATTGAATTTTTAAAACCACTCGCTTTCAAATTGATGCAAAATAGTGTTATTGGGGTAACATAGGTCACATTGATGGCCTGCACATATTAAATGACCAATTTATGTTAATTTCACTTATTCATCATCCATCCCTCACCCCTGATCACTTTCTACTCATGCCTCATCACCCCTAATCTCTCACTCATCATTATTCATTGTCCTTAATCACTCCCTCATTGACTTTCACTATCCCTAGTCATTTCCAATCACTCCCACATCATCATTGATTACTCCCTCATTGAGGCTCATTATCCCTCATCATCCCTAATCACTCACTCCTCATCCCTCCTCATCCCTCATCACTCCCTAATTGACCCTCACCATACCTCATCATCTTTAATCACTCCCTCATCATTACTAATCACTCCATCATTAGCTCTCATCATCCCTCATTATCCCTAATCACTCCCTCATTATCTCTCACCATCCCTTATCATCCCTAATCATTCCCTCATTGGCTCTCACCATTCCCAATCACCACTTCATCATCCCTAATCACTCCTTCCTCATCCCTCATCATCCATAATCACCCCCTTATTAACCCTAGCCATTCCTCATCATCTATAATCTCTCCCTCATCATCCCCAATCATTCCCTCATTGACCCTCACCATCCATCAACATCCCTAATCACTGTTTCATCATACCTCATCATCTTTAATCACTCATCCCTCATCATCCCTAATAACTCCCTTATTAATATTCAGAGTCCCTCATCATCCCTAATCACTCCCTCATCCTCTCTAATTACTTCCTCATTGACCCTCACCATCCCTCATCATCCCTATTGACTCCCTCACTATCTCTACTCAAATCCTCCTCATTATTAATCACCACATCCAAAACCTTGATGGTGGCATTTTTTTAGGGTTTACAAATTATAGGAGCTACAAGTGGAGAGTTGAGTGCTAGAATAAAACATACGACATAGTGATCAAAATGACGTGGAGGTAAATTTAAAACATAAATATTTAACACCTATGAAAAAATATGGGCCTATTATAAATGATGTAATTCAGAATTGAAGATCCACCAAAAAAATAAAAGTAATTAAAATCACCATAGTACCAAAAATGGGTAGTAAATACATGAGGATCACCAACCTATGTGATATCTTGAAACCAATCAATTGCTTTCCATATGAGGACATTTTATGGTCTAAATAACTACATTAAAGGCCTTTTATTTGTATGTTTATTGATTGATTCATCATACTAGAGAGTGGAAAAATAATTTTAAAATGATTATAATAAGTATTTCAAGACTGGAAAGTGGTGCTTAATTCATAACTTCAATATTCAATCCAATAAAGAGTGTCACACTATGAGCTCTCTACTAGTACATCTTGAGAAGTGGGTACAAGTTATCTATCACTATAAAAATATAAGTAGATAATATATTATGAACCCAATGATATGGTCAGTATGAAAAATATCTCTATTTCCCCCAACAAGAAATTATATGAATTAAAATATTATTTCATTAACAAATGTAGATCAATAGCGATCCAATTCACTTCATAATTTCTAGTGGAAGTCAAAAGAATTTAATTTCACCTAAAGCATATTTTCAAAAATTAAAATTGAAATTTATACATCATCCATAACCATACACTATTGTATGGTCTAATTTAGGCCTTGAGAAATGGATCACCTAGTAGTGTCACTTGGTGTACAAAATCAAACTTTTTAAAGATGTAATCCTTTGTGACATCTCACCATTAGATTTTTGTGATGTTTTACATGTGTTCAACTATATATTTACCATTGACATGTAGTCTATGAAGTAAACCCTTCAAATGTTGTGTTATATTGTCATGATCTGAAATATCATATATCATAGTTAGTTCATAATCTTTCAGTCATTAGTGCCCGAAATTGCAAGAATCTTATCAATTCTATTAATAGGTATACTCTGATGGTAAGAAGTAAATGTAATAACATCCTTATATCACCATATCATAGTTTTTTAATCCAATAATAACAAAGATGAAATAATTGAACCATAAACTAGACGAATACAAGGATATCTTAACACAAGTGATAAAAATGGTCAAGCTTGAGATTGTTGATGGTGGTGGTAAAATCTTAGTTTAAATACCTACTACATTGTTTGAATACACAAAGTAAAAAATTGATAAAGGAACCCCTTTGACATATTTTATTTCATATGGTGATTCAGATTGATTGTAATCTTACTATAATGTTTGAGTCGGTAGTATATTGATTTTTTTGGGTGCATGACATGGATTTATTTGTTTTATTTCAAATCTAAAATCTTCATAGTAGATTTCACAACATTTGAGACTATTGTAATTTAAAAACACTTTTCATTTTTTATAGTATAGTAGCTTCTCATACATTGGTTCAATATTTAATGGTCATTTTGTTTTTGGTAGTGATAGACTAGTTTTTCATATAGTTGTACTTTCTTGGATGTTAGCTTATTTAATTTTTATAATATGATATTTAGTTAATAAATTATATGCTAACTTATGTATTATAATATTATATTTTTTAGATCATTCGACATAGCATTTACAATTCACTCAATTTATATACATGTAAATAATTGTATAACAATTTTTTATAATTCAAGGTCCCTTATCCATTAGAAAATATTACGTTGGTATTAATTATTTAATTAATATTGAGAACTTTTTTTTAAAGTTGTAAATGTAAAGTTAAGTTGTAATCTTTGTAACTCATAAAACAAACTAATTATAAATTAATTGACTTTTTAGAGTCAATAAACTTTATAACTTTAAATAACTATTCAAGTTTTCAAGGTTTCCATGTATTTATTCTTCTATAAAAGCATATCCAATTTTAAAGAATCATTTGCACATAGAATAAACAAAGTCTTTCTATGACGATGAAATAATCTACTTGAATAACTCATGTCTATCCAAGCCTTTTGATTTATTTATAAATAATTATCTAATTATTAGCAGATATTAATTTCATTGATGATTGTAGATATGTAGTTATTTATATATAAGCTCATGTAGTTTTCATAATAATAATGAAAATGTCACATGTTGAAACAAATTTTTAATTTATCAATTTTATAGTGATCATTTGTTGAATATTTTATTTTTAATCAAAGTTATTTCATAGATTTTTAATAAATTTCATCTTTTTATAACCCCTAAATTGATTCCTTTTCAAATTCTCACACTCTTATTTTATTTAGTTGTTTACTTTGCTTATTTAATTGGTTATTTATATCTATTTTCTAATTAGATAGTTCTTAGATAAATTATTCTTTCTTTATTATTATTAACTTTTTGTTCTTCATTTAGTTAAGTTTATTAACTTTTAGTTTACTTTAGATTAATTGTTTAAGTTTTTTTCATATTTACCACTATTTGTTAAATTATTTTGTTGTTTAAATATGTTTTCTCGAATGCACTATTTCTATACTTAATCTCAGTTCTTTATCAATTTTAATATTTAATTAATCTTTAGTGTGTATGTATATATATAAATAATCTTTATTATATATATATATATATGTGTGTGTGTATATATATATGTGTGTGTGTGTGTGTGTGTATATATATATATATATATATATATATATATATATACAGATATATATATATATATACACACACACATATATATATATACACATATATACATATATACATATATATATATATATATACATATATATACATACATATATATATATGTATATATATATATACATATACATATACATATACATACATACACTGTTGAGTTGTGGAGCTAAAAGCTTCAACTCTTTGCAAACTAAAGGAACAAGAAGGTTGCTGAGATCCAGGATAACTGACGTCGACAGCAGGACCGACGTCGATCGTGACTAGTGCAGAAGGCCACTGGCGACGGCAGGGAGTCGGCCGACGTCGGCAGAACCAGACAAGCAGGGACCGACGTCGGTCGCCTGTGTGTTCCAGAACTGCTCGTTACACGGACAATTAGTTAAGTGAAGGAAGTGTTTGCATGTAAAGGCCAGTTAGAGTCTTTGGCTGCGAGGATAATTGTCTAAATTAAGAGTCTAAGTTATTGTTTGAGTTAGGGATCTATTTATAGACCCATTGGCATGTATTGTATATGTATGAGAATAAGATAAGGAAGGCAAGGAAGTTCCTTCTAAGTGTAAGATCATTGAGTTGCAGGTTGTTGCAAGCTCATAGGAGATCTACATGTGTGAGTATGGTCTGTTGAATTGCAGGTTGCAGGTTCATGGGAGATCAACTTGAAGTACTTTAGAGTGCTTGGTGAACTGGCAGGGTTATTACTGACTAGTTGGAGAGGTGAACACCAATTCTATTTGTGAGTTGGTTGTTGGGACCATTTTTTGTGTAGGAGAGTGTTGTGTGAGAAGAATTACTATACACTTGAGGTGTGGCAAACCTTTGTAAGGTGAAAGAGTGTGGCAGCTCTTTGTTGTATTCTTTTCTGTAAAGTGTTATTACAAGATAGTGTATTGTCTCTCATATTCTGTGCTATTGGTGAATTCTAGTTACTTGTGTTTTTGGTTATTTCCGCATTTATAATTGCTTATATTTGGTAATCATACTGTGCTCTTTCTGAGGAGCAAGATCCTAACAAAGTGGGATCAGAACAGGTGTTGTTCTTGTGATCCCCCAACAAAGTGGTATCAGAGCTGTTGGTTGGGATACTAACAGATTGGATTAGATCTGGTTAGTGTGTTCTGATTACAGGTACTCACAGGGTTTCTGTTTGAGTGGGAGTTGAGCAATGGCAGAAGACAGTAAGCTACGGATGGAAAAGTTTAATGGAAAGAACTACCAATTGTGGAGGATGTAGATTGAGGATTATCTGTATCAAAAAGATTTGTACTTACCGTTGGGAGGGGTTACTTGCAAACCCTCGGATATGAAAGATGAAGAATGGGAGGTTCTTGATCGGAAGGCTATGGGATCTATTAGATTGAGTCTTGCATCCTCTGTGATTTCCAGCTTATCACAGTGTAAGACAACGGTGGAGTTGATGGAATCTTTGGCAAATTTATATGAAAAACCCTCAGCTTCTAATAAGGTATTTCTTATGAAGCGTTTATTTAATTTGCAAATGTTGGAAGGTGGATCTGTTCATAACCATCTTAGTGATTTCCATGGTTTGGTAAACCAGTTAAGTTCAGTCAATATTGTATTTGATGATGAAATTAGAGCTCTCTTAATCTTGTGTTTATTACCTAAAAGTTGGGAAGGTTTGGTAATGGCAGTTTCTAATACTGTGTCTCCTTCAAAAGTCTTAAAAGTGGATGATGTTGTGAGTGTGATCTTGAATGAAGAGATACGCAGGAATAGCACAGGTGAATCATCAGGAAATGCTTTAAGTGTTGAAGGTAGAGGAAGGCAAAGAGAAAAGATAGAGCATGGGAGATCAAGGTCCAAGATAGGCAGAAGATCCAAGTCCAGGTACGACAGAATAACCTGTTAGAAGTGTGGAAAGCAAGGGCACTTAAAGAGAGATTGCAGATCAGGTGAAGATCAACATGAAGAACATGAAGAAGAAGCAGATGTTGTAGATTACGCTATGCGAGATGCTCTAGTATGTTCTTTGGATAAAGTAGAATCTTGGGTTTTAGATTCTGGTGCCTCTTGTCATGCATCCCCACATAGGGAATTTTTTCATGAGTATGTCTAGGGAGACTTTGGAGAAATTTGTGTAGGGGATGGTAAGCCTTGTCAGATTGTTGGCAAAGGGAAAGTGAAGCTAAAACTGTAGACAGGTAACACATGGGTGTTAAAACAAGTCATGCATGTCCCAGTTCTGGAGTAGAATTTGATTTCTGTTAAAATTTTGGGTGATGAGGATTGCACAGTAACTCTCACAGTGAACTCTTGGAAGGTTACCAAGGGTACACTTATTGTAGCTAGAGGTAAGAAAGTAGGTACACTTTATCTATCTACTTTTACTACTGATTCTCTTTCTGGGTTTTCTACTTCAGCTGTAGATTCAGAGATGTGGCTTGATAGGCTTGGTCACATAGATAAGAAGGAGATGCTTGTTCTTGAGTCAAAGGATATGTTTTCAGATTTGGAAGGTATGGATCATGGTTTCTATATGCAGAAGAAGAAGGTAACGTTTCTTGAGGAATCTGATGTTAGTGACAAGAACAGGAAAGCCTTGGTTTTCAAGGAGAAGGTGATGGATAGAGTTTAGCATAAGATGCAGAAGAATTCTGAGCAGAGCAAGGGTGATTTGGACAAGGATTTGATCCAAAAAGAGATCGCGAGAAAAGGTCAGGTCTCACAAGAAAAACATAGAGACCGACATCGGCAGGAAAACCGGTGTCGACATCCAGACAGGGACCGATGTCAGCTATGTGCAGACCGACGTCGGTGACTTAGGGCAGATAACGACCGGCGTCGGCTAGGGGAGAATGATGTCGGCAAGGTGGCAGTCGCAAGGAACCAACTTTGGTCATCTGCAGACTGAGATGTGACCGGCATCGGTTACTGAGACGAATTTTGGGTGGATAGCAACCTGTCATGGAGTCTCAAGCACCCATATGGAGGACTGAAGGTGTAAGTAAGTTCTTAAATTCATCATTTCCCTTCTTTACACTACTTGTTACTCACTTATGGCATAGGACCAGGAAGTTATTGAAGAAGCAGAATAGGTAGATTTAGGAAACAATGGGAGCTTGGCATGGATGAGGATGTGATTCCTTAGAGGAGTACCAAACAGGTGTTTTGGGTAGAGTGGCCAGCTGGAAGTAAGCACTGAGAGACGAATGGATGTTCAAGATAAAGAAGAGCGGAAATGGATACATGAGATGGAAGATCAGGGTATATGGTCTTGTATTAGCTGCAGGGCAATGGAAGTTTGATCATTGTGTTTCTCTTTACCAGGTTGGATAATATTAGCTACATTATCCTATTACTGTATGAGGTACTTGTTGCAAGATTACATATACAGGTATTGCTGAACTAAAGGTAAAGCTAGTTCAGGTGTTTGTCATGGAGAATCTAGGAGCAGCAAGATTCTTTGGCATGAGTGTGTTCTAGAGACATGGTAGGTCATTTGTTGACTTTGTTTCAGGATGATTGTATGAAACCGGTTAGCACGCTGATGGTTGGATAGTTCTATGAACAGGTGTCTTGATTCACATAATGAGGTTGAGTGCATGGTATGTACTAAACCTGAGTTTTCCTAAGCAGTGGGAGTTGTCACAATTTGGAGCCAATCC